>CM065742.1:40105301-40120301 GCA_033310375.1 Conus canariensis
ATAGGGACCCGACACCGCAGACCCTCCCTCACTACTTTGAACACAAAGGCTGACTGTCTCCATGCTCCTGTCGCCTGTTGTTTCTATGCTTGTCAGCTTCACCGAGGAGCTTTCCACCCGTACTTGTCCGCTTCTTGGCCTGACAAGAAGATGACACAGAAACTACCACTCCAAATTATTGAATCGTAGTGCGGATCCGTTCTACAGATCTGGGTCGACCGGCAGACCCATATCGTTCAGAAGATTAGTAAATATTTAACAACGCAAAACCTATGGAGGTGATCTGCATTATGTTTTCTCAATGTTGTGAATGACTGTGCACCCAGACGTGCCTTCACTTCATCAGAACTTACATGCTCACTGTTCCTTCCGGCGGAAGTTGCGTTATCGTTATCCATGCGCCCATGTTCTGCCCGAATAAAGTCTTTATTTTCAGAAGTAAAGAAATAAACACAGACGCGAAACAAACATTAAGCCTTTCAGGATCATGTGGATGTGATCACACTTAGAGTTCATGAGGCAATGCCATAAAAGAAGTATGTGTGTGTTTGCACACCCCACACTGTGCAGAAAAGATTACTTGTCGTTTCCTGTAACAGAAGTATGGGTGTGCATATCTCACGACTTCATGAAAGTCCCGTGTTTGCCATGAACATCTGTGGTAAGTAAAAACGACTGTCACGTTGAATTTTCAGCAGAACAAACAAGGCTTCTCACTTCAGAACTTGTGCCAAACAGTGCGCAAATATCTAAACGTTTGAATGTACATTAGTACGTAACTTTTGAAATTTAAACAGATGGAAGGTCATCAAGATGGCGACGTGAGCACCTGAAGTTTTAACGATGGGAAAATAAACATCAAAATGACGAGATCAAAGAGTTCATCATCAACTAGGACCCACAGTGGTACGTAAAAAGAAAGTAACACCAAAGATATTGAAAAACCCATCAGTCGAGCCCTTAGAAGATCAAAATAAATGCCTTACAGATGTTGATCGGACAGCCTATGATAAACCGTCATCCGTCCGCACGGTTAATAAAGAAATTAAGGAAATGTAAACATCCCATGCTGGCTGCTGTTGCCAAGAGACACTCAGAGATACAACAACTCAAAGAAATCATTCAAAACCTGAGTGCCGCTGTAGCCAGTCTGGAAAGTCACTTGATGGAGACAAGATCTGCACGGCGAGAGAAAAAAAAAATAGTAACAAGCCGGCATCAAGGAAAGAACTCACCTTCCACCACGAGTTCTGGATGCCAGACTGATGCCGGTGGTCACAGTAATGCCACCATTTGTTCGCGGTCGGCAAAATATTCTACCTGTGCCGAATGCGTGAGTTAAGTCACCTTAAAAAAACCCACTCTATTGAAAAAAAGAAAACAAATTGTTCCCAAGAATAACGTCGTCCAACTTCGTGACGCAACTTTGCAAACAAGAGATGACAACAAGACCCAGATTTCTAAAGATCTACCGCGAGTACTCATTCTAGGCTACATGACTCTGTCATGAGCAATGCAGTACAGTTCTTGAAGACGCCAAAGACAATCTGTATCCAGAACCAAACTGCATTGTTCTTCACGCTGGAATCAAAGATGCCAGATCGAAAGAACCAACAAAATGCAGCATCAACATGGAAAAAGGCATTAAAACGGTCAGAGACACATTTCCAACAGCAAAAATAGTAGTAAGCCAGGCTGTGCCAGTGAGAAATAAAGCCTTTGACACAAAGAGAGAATTATCCCACCTTCTATAATCAATGTTTGACATACTTTTGATGTAGTTGCAAAGCGAGAGGACTGCAGGCGGAAATCTAAACAAATCTTAAATAAATGTTAGCGAACCGCCCAGAGAACGTGGACAAACGAGTCACAAGACGAAACGAAAATTCGTTGTTTTATTCGTTTATGTCTCACCTGATGAAGACCTAAGAGGTCGAAACGCGTTGTGTTTCGTCTTGTGACTCGTTTGTCCACGTTCTCTGGGCGGTTCGCTAACATTTATTTAAGATTACTTTTGATGTTTAAACTTTTAAAACTGATTTTTGTTTAGTTAGGTTCTCATGAAAATGTTCAAATATTTAAACAAGATTTTGCAATGGAACTGCGGTTCTATCGTCAGAAGTACTTCGTTTTTAAAATCAGTATGTGACGACTAAAAACGTTTGTCTTATTATTCCAATTTCTTAATGTTAACAGCAGCAATTTGCCTGACATTCCAAGTTATTACCACCCTCCTACTTCCGAACGGATATTACCAATTATATTTATGATCAAATATGCGTGCATAACAATAAGAGTGTCAAAAATATGAGGAACGATAATAATCTGCATAACTACAGTTATGCCTGTAAATACAGTCTGCTGTGGAGTTAGATCCAAACAACCTTTTCACAGTGTTTCAGTAGAACGCGAGATCTGTTTCCACTAACCTGTTATCTTTTGAAAGTCATGTTCAGGAGAAAAACTATTGTGTTTTAGCGCTCCAGTCATTGAATGTGGAAAAGAAAAAGCTTCCCAAACTTAAGAACTATTACTACCCTCCTCTTTGCAGTATCAATGGGGTAAATAAAAAGGTGCAAACTGCTTTCTACATTAGACTTGACGTTGAGTTTGCAAATATAAGCCCACTACCAGTGCCTATAGATAAACAAGGTGTGTTTGCCACAGGTGTTGCCATCAAAGTAATTAAAGAATCAGTTTATGATGTTCTGTCTGTGTACGATCTTAATGGTCCTAAAGAGGATGACACAGATTGGTTAAAACATACTGATTTTACAAAGAGGAAGTGGCTTTAATGCTCATGCCCCCTTCTGGGATACAAGTTGTAATAAAGTGACATCTAATAGATTTGTTGAAAATATTGTTAATTCCAATTTAATTTTATTAAACGACGGTAGAATTGCAAGAATTCCTGATGTAGTTACTCACACGTCTAGTGCAATAGATCTATCGCTTGTTTCCCCAAACATAACAGTGAATTATAACTGGTCCACAGTAGAAGATTGTTTAGGGAGTGATCATCTTCCCATTACAACACTTTATAATGAAAATATATTTAAAATAATGAAAATATATTTAATGAACCGTCTACCACTGAATGCAAAATTCCAAAATCTAACTATAAACTGGCCAACTGGGAAGCCTTTCAAACTTTTCTTGTGTCGCAAAATACATCACCAATTGAGGATGAAGATCTAGATACATTCTATGCAAATTTCTCTAAAGTGGTACTACTAGCAGCTGAAAAGACTATCCCAAAATATAAACACAAAAAGATGGGAAAATATGTAGGCAACGTATGGTGGACAGAAGAATGTAGACTCGCTGTACAGTCAAAGCGAAAAAGCTACAAAACATGGTTAAGAAATAAATCAGATGAAAACTTTATAATCATGAAACAAGAAAAGAATAAATGTACTATAATTATTGCTCAAGAAAAAAAAAAAGAGCACTGGGTTGAGTTTTGTGAAGCCGAAATATCAGAATCAAAAGATGTATTTAAAGTTTGGAAAAAAGTCAAAGAAATTACAAATTGCTATAAAACTCAGTCATACCCTATAAAGCTAAAAACTGATTTTCCCACTGCTTTGGATAAAGCTAAAGCTTTTTCAAATTTATTTTCAGCTTGTAGTCAGTCTAAAAACCTTGGGCCAGAAAGCCGTCGTCACAGAAACAATGAGGAAGAAAAAGATGATTACATGGCTCCTCCACAAGAAAACGAACATTTCCTAAACTCACCTTTACTGTTGTCAGAACTGTCAGAAGCATTAGATTCTATCCCTTCACATGATTCAGCTGTTGGCCTTGATGGAGTGTCCTATCAACTCATCAGACACTTACCTTCTTCGTGGAAAGTATTACTGCATTCATTATTCCAAAAATGTTGGATTAATGGCACTATTCCAAGAATCTGGAAAAGTTCAGTAGTAGTCCCAGTACTCAAGGAAGGTAAACCGAGGACATCTGTACATAGTTACAGACCCATAGCTCTAACATTTCATGTTGGTAAACTTTTAGAAAAAAAAATTATTCAAAAACGATTGTCATATTATTGTGAAAACGATGGTGTGATTCCTGTTCAGCAAGCGGGCTTTCGAAAAGGTCGTTGTACCACAGACCATTTAGTAAAACTGACCAGTCACATTAAAAAACAATTCTCCCGCTGAAAAAGTACTTTTTGATGTTAAAAAAGCCTATGACTGCGTATGACACGCAAGGCAACTGTACAAATTTTAAAATGTTGGTATTTCTGGGAGAATGTTTGATTACATTAAAAGCTTCCTAACAGAAAGAAGCATATGTACACGGATTGGAAGAACTTATTCATCCTTTAGGAATGTAGATATGGGTATTCCTCAGGGATCAGTTATTGCTCCCATGTTGTTCACAATCCTAATCCATGATCTTCCTAAATCTATGTCAAAAGCACCGCATGTAGTTCAATATGCAGATGATATTGCAATCTGGATTAACTGTACATTAAGGAAGCATTCCAATAAGAACAACAAACTTTGTACAGAAGTTGTACCAAAATAAATTGTAAACAAGTTGGGTATTTTTTGCTCCCATAAGAAAACCTAACACAGAGTAACTTTTATTCAAGACTGGCACAGCCTTTTAAACTTGAATAAAGTCAGACAAATACATAGACGAACAATCTAATAGTGGGGGGAAAAACAAGCGCAGGCCAACAACTGAACTATCTTCATAGTAACGACTTGGCAAAGATTTGGACTTAAGAGGGGGGGGGGGGGGGGGGGGGGGGGGGGGGGGGGGGTAATTTGAAGATGGAGAAACTGGGAACATGAAATTAAGAAAATATGTTACAGATATGAAAACTCTTCACTAGCTGCATAAGGGAACCATCGCAATCTCTTTTGAAGGCAGATATATTTGTATTGCCTGCTCCGAGGCCTTTCGTCCGCTGGGTCGGACTCATCAGGGAGACACGGCTGGTTGTGTCTGCGCTCCTGGCGTCAAATAGAGACACACCACAGTCCATAATACTGTGGTGTTCTCACCACCAAGAGTGCAAAAAAGAATCCAATAGCACTCCCAAAGCAGCCAGCGAAGAGTAGTAAATGAAACCAAACGAAAGTGTGGGGAGGAAAAAAGTTGCTAAAAAACTAAAGACATTATGCAAACAGTATAAAATAAAGGGGACAATCTTTGAGCCTACGCTTGAGGATCCACCCAAAGATGCAAGGGAGATCAAAAGACAAACACACAGACGGACAGAAACAAATACAAATAACCTCAATTTAATCAAAACAAAAATCGGAAATGAAATGAGGCAGGGAACAGTAAACGATAAACAGTAAACAAGTTGGGTATTTTTTGCTCCCATAAGAAAACCTAACACAGAGTAACTTTTATTCAAGACTGGCACAGCCTTTTAAACTTGAATAAAGTCAGACAAATACATAGACGAACAATCTAATAGTGGGGGAAAAACAAGCGCAGGCCAACAACTGAACTATCTTCATAGTAACGACTTGGCAAAGATTTGGACTTAAGGAGGGGGGGGGGGGGGGGGGGGTAATTTGAAGATGGAGAAACTGGGAACATGAAATTAAGAAAATATGTTACAGATATGAAAACTCTTCACTAGCTGCATAAGGGAACCATCGCAATCTCTTTTGAAGGCAGATATATTTGTATTGCCTGCTCCGAGGCCTTTCGTCCGCTGGGTCGGACTCATCAGGGAGACACGGCTGGTTGTGTCTGCGCTCCTGGCGTCAAATAGAGACACACCACAGTCCATAATACTGTGGTGTTCTCACCACCAAGAGTGCAAAAAAGAATCCAATAGCACTCCCAAAGCAGCCAGCGAAGAGTAGTAAATGAAACCAAACGAAAGTGTGGGGAGGAAAAAAGTTGCTAAAAAACTAAAGACATTATGCAAACAGTATAAAATAAAGGGGACAATCTTTGAGCCTACGCTTGAGGATCCACCCAAAGATGCAAGGGAGATCAAAGACAAACACACAGACGGACAGAAACAAATACAAATAACCTCAATTTAATCAAAACAAAAATCGGAAATGAAATGAGGCAGGGAACAGTAAACGATAAACAGTAAACAAGTTGGGTATTTTTTGCTCCCATAAGAAAACCTAACACAGAGTAACTTTTATTCAAGACTGGCACAGCCTTTTAAACTTGAATAAAGTCAGACAAATACATAGACGAACAATCTAATAGTGGGGGAAAAAACAAGCGCAGGCCAACAACTGAACTATCTTCATAGTAACGACTTGGCAAAGATTTGGACTTAAGGAGGGGGGGGGGGGGGGGGGGGGTAATTTGAAGATGGAGAAACTGGGAACATGAAATTAAGAAAATATGTTACAGATATGAAAACTCTTCACTAGCTGCATAAGGGAACCATCGCAATCTCTTTTGAAGGCAGATATATTTGTATTGCCTGCTCCGAGGCCTTTCGTCCGCTGGGTCGGACTCATCAGGGAGACACGGCTGGTTGTGTCTGCGCTCCTGGCGTCAAATAGAGACACACCACAGTCCATAATACTGTGGTGTTCTCACCACCAAGAGTGCAAAAAAGAATCCAATAGCACTCCCAAAGCAGCCAGCGAAGAGTAGTAAATGAAACCAAACGAAAGTGTGGGGAGGAAAAAAGTTGCTAAAAAACTAAAGACATTATGCAAACAGTATAAAATAAAGGGGACAATCTTTGAGCCTACGCTTGAGGATCCACCCAAAGATGCAAGGGAGATCAATAGACAAACACACAGACGGACAGAAACAAATACAAATAACCTCAATTTAATCAAAACAAAAATCGGAAATGAAATGAGGCAGGGAACAGTAAACGATAAACAGTAAACAAGTTGGGTATTTTTTGCTCCCATAAGAAAACCTAACACAGAGTAACTTTTATTCAAGACTGGCACAGCCTTTTAAACTTGAATAAAGTCAGACAAATACATAGACGAACAATCTAATAGTGGGGGAAAAAACAAGCGCAGGCCAACAACTGAACTATCTTCATAGTAACGACTTGGCAAAGATTTGGACTTAAGTTTAAAAGGCTGTGCCAGTCTTGAATAAAAGTTACTCTGTGTTAGGTTTTCTTATGGGAGCAAAAAATACCCAACTTGTTTACTGTTTATCGTTTACTGTTCCCTGCCTCATTTCATTTCCGATTTTTGTTTTGATTAAATTGAGGTTATTTGTATTTGTTTCTGTCCGTCTGTGTGTTTGTCTTTTGATCTCCCTTGCATCTTTGGGTGGATCCTCAAGCGTAGGCTCAAAGATTGTCCCCTTTATTTTATACTGTTTGCATAATGTCTTTAGTTTTTTAGCAACTTTTTTCCTCCCCACACTTTCGTTTGGTTTCATTTACTACTCTTCGCTGGCTGCTTTGGGAGTGCTATTGGATTCTTTTTTGCACTCTTGGTGGTGAGAACACCACAGTATTATGGACTGTGGTGTGTCTCTATTTGACGCCAGGAGCGCAGACACAACCAGCCGTGTCTCCCTGATGAGTCCGACCCAGCGGACGAAAGGCCTCGGAGCAGGCAATACAAATATATCTGCCTTCAAAAGAGATTGCGATGGTTCCCTTATGCAGCTAGTGAAGAGTTTTCATATCTGTAACATATTTTCTTAATTTCATGTTCCCAGTTTCTCCATCTTCAAATTACCCCCCCCCCCCCCCCCCCCCTCCTTAAGTCCAAATCTTTGCCAAGTCGTTACTATGAAGATAGTTCAGTTGTTGGCCTGCGCTTGTTTTTTCCCCCACTATTAGATTGTTCGTCTATGTATTTGTCTGACTTTATTCAAGTTTAAAAGGCTGTGCCAGTCTTGAATAAAAGTTACTCTGTGTTAGGTTTTCTTATGGGAGCAAAAAATACCCAACTTGTTTACTGTTTATCGTTTACTGTTCCCTGCCTCATTTCATTTCCGATTTTTGTTTTGATTAAATTGAGGTTATTTGTATTTGTTTCTGTCCGTCTGTGTGTTTGTCTTTTGATCTCCCTTGCATCTTTGGGTGGATCCTCAAGCGTAGGCTCAAAGATTGTCCCCTTTATTTTATACTGTTTGCATAATGTCTTTAGTTTTTTAGCAACTTTTTTCCTCCCCACACTTTCGTTTGGTTTCATTTACTACTCTTCGCTGGCTGCTTTGGGAGTGCTATTGGATTCTTTTTTGCACTCTTGGTGGTGAGAACACCACAGTATTATGGACTGTGGTGTGTCTCTATTTGACGCCAGGAGCGCAGACACAACCAGCCGTGTCTCCCTGATGAGTCCGACCCAGCGGACGAAAGGCCTCGGAGCAGGCAATACAAATATATCTGCCTTCAAAAGAGATTGCAATGGTTCCCTTATGCAGCTAGTGAAGAGTTTTCATATCTGTAACATATTTTCTTAATTTCATGTTCCCAGTTTCTCCATCTTCAAATTACCCCCCCCCCCCCCCCCCCTCCTTAAGTCCAAATCTTTGCCAAGTCGTTACTATGAAGATAGTTCAGTTGTTGGCCTGCGCTTGTTTTTTCCCCCACTATTAGATTGTTCGTCTATGTATTTGTCTGACTTTATTCAAGTTTAAAAGGCTGTGCCAGTCTTGAATAAAAGTTACTCTGTGTTAGGTTTTCTTATGGGAGCAAAACATACCCAACTTGTTTACTGTTTATCGTTTACTGTTCCCTGCCTCATTTCATTTCCGATTTTTGTTTTGATTAAATTGAGGTTATTTGTATTTGTTTCTGTCCGTCTGTGTGTTTGTCTTTTGATCTCCCTTGCATCTTTGGGTGGATCCTCAAGCGTAGGCTCAAAGATTGTCCCCTTTATTTTATACTGTTTGCATAATGTCTTTAGTTTTTTAGCAACTTTTTTCCTCCCCACACTTTCGTTTGGTTTCATTTACTACTCTTCGCTGGCTGCTTTGGGAGTGCTATTGGATTCTTTTTTGCACTCTTGGTGGTGAGAACACCACAGTATTATGGACTGTGGTGTGTCTCTATTTGACGCCAGGAGCGCAGACACAACCAGCCGTGTCTCCCTGATGAGTCCGACCCAGCGGACGAAAGGCCTCGGAGCAGGCAATACAAATATATCTGCCTTCAAAAGAGATTGCGATGGTTCCCTTATGCAGCTAGTGAAGAGTTTTCATATCTGTAACATATTTTCTTAATTTCATGTTCCCAGTTTCTCCATCTTCAAATTACCCCCCCCCCCCCCCCCCCCCCCCCCTCCTTAAGTCCAAATCTTTGCCAAGTCGTTACTATGAAGATAGTTCAGTTGTTGGCCTGCGCTTGTTTTTTCCCCCACTATTAGATTGTTCGTCTATGTATTTGTCTGACTTTATTCAAGTTTAAAAGGCTGTGCCAGTCTTGAATAAAAGTTACTCTGTGTTAGGTTTTCTTATGGGAGCAAAAAATACCCAACTTGTTTACTGTTTATCGTTTACTGTTCCCTGCCTCATTTCATTTCCGATTTTTGTTAAAATGAATTGGATAAATTATCTATATGTGTGAAGAACAACGGATTAGAACTATCTGGAGAATAAAAAACATGTCTTATGTTGTTTAACAATGGTGAGAACCCAAAGATTCTACCCTCACTTTTGCTAGATGGTCAGATTCTGGGATATAAACAAAAAGTTAAGTTCCTGGGGGTATTTTAATTCCTAAGTTGAACTGGAAAACACATATTGAAAATGTGATTGATAAAATAAGAAAAAGATTAAACGTTATTAAAATTATATGTTATCAATCATGGGGTCAGGACTGTCACACCCTTTTACATTTATACATCTCTTTAGTCCAATCGAAATTGACATATGGGCAGGAAGTGTATTTCTCTGCACCTAATTCTCTTTTAAAGAGATTGCAAAGCTTGGATAGTAAGGCCATGAAATTAGCTCTGGGAGTCCCAGTTCATACAAACACTTATAGATGGTATAAAGAAACAAATATATTACCTCTAAATAAGAAGCGAATATTGGATGTATCCACATATATTGTCAGAAGTTTTTCTGTTGAAAATTCAGTTACTGAAGAAATACTGATGGATTCCAGTAGACTTTCCTAAGAGGTCTAAAAACATATATATTCAACCAATTAGAAACTACACATCTGACTTTATGTCACATTATAATATTGATACTACTGCAATACCAGAATTTCCTGCGGTACCTCCAATGCCTCCTTGGGAGCATCTAAATGCTTCTTTCGGTTACAAATACACTTTGTTTAAGAAAAGTGATAATGTGAATATTCTAACAACTGAAGTTCGTGAACATTTAGAAAACAGCTATCCAAATCATTTAAAAGTGTTTACAGATGGGTCGATAATGGAATCCTCTGACAGTGGTTCTGGCTTTATAATACCAACTTTAAATGTCAGGAAATCATATTATTTAGGAAAGTGGTTTTCAATCTATACCTCAGAATTATGTGCAATACTGAAGGCTTTGACTTACATATGTGATACACCAATCGCTTTCTATAAAATCTTACTTTGCGTTGATTCCAAATCTGTTTTACAATCACTAGAGCGTTGGGACTGCAAAGCTAGAAAAGATTTGCTTTTTGCAATAAAACATCTACTGCATTGTTTCATAACTCTAGGCATAAGAATTGATTTTTGTTGGGTCCCATCTCACTGTGATATAAAGTTGAATGAAATAGCAGACAGTCTTGCGAAAGCAGGAGCAAATGGAAATGCTGAAAATTTATTAAACAATCCCTTAGAATTATCCTCTGTGAATTAATCCAAATAATGGAAAAATATATACATAATCAGAATTTTAGTTTAAAAGAAGGAAAAAAAAAGAAAAAAAAGGCTACTTTACCATCGTGCACATTGTTAGATTAATTCATGAATTAAGGCTGAATACTTGGAACACTAAATATTCTCATGGTATTACTTACGTCTGCAGAGGAAACATTTCTGTACATCATCTTTCGTTTGAATGCTCAGTATTGACGTCGCTCTATCAGGAGAAAGGTATTGAGATGACTAACTTTGATAATGTCAATACTGTCTTATATGGTTCATATGTTGTTGTAATTGCCATGGTCATTTCGCAGTGACAGGTTGCAATATTTTTTAAAGATCAACAATTTTGTGTACCACTAGGGTATTTCACTTATGTAAATATGCACATATCAGATGTGGGTTTGAAAGTACAAATGTGGATGATAAGTTAAGGGTGGAGGTGTTTTCTTTCTTTTTCTGCTTGAAAAAAAGTGTCTAATATATCTGGCGATGAAAAGACATTAAATAAACCACTGAACAGAACTGAACTGAACAAATATATTTTCCGTAAATACAGAATAATTGGTAGTGAATTCAGGTAACTCCATAGCAAACGTTTAGATATTTGCGCACTGTATGACTTATTTACCCTTAAAACAAGGACATTTAATTCTTCGACACAAGCAGTTACGTATAAAGATTTATTGCGATTTTTCTTACATGCACATAATGGGAAAATTTTCAGATAATTTGGCTTGTTATCCCGTTGTTTACACCACTACAGTACTAATACGCTTTATAAAGAGAAAATAATATGAGCCACTTGTGTACATATTCAAGGATTCGTTATCTTCATTACGCTCATTCAATGACAAGAAAAACTGAATTATTCTTAAAAGTTCACAATTATTGCCTCTGGCAACAGGTTACAATAATGAATGAACCGCTTTGTGCTCTTTGACAGGTCTGTGTCTGCTGATACTGTCTGCACTGACCCTGCTCTACCAAATGCTTAACTCTATAAACATTATTCCTCCACCCCCAGCATCGTATCAGAACGTCATCTGTGTCGATTTCATGGGTCGTTTAGGGAACCAGTTGTTCCAGTATGCCTCCGTTTTAGGCCTGGCCACCAAACTCAACAGGATTCCAGTGTACTCTGGTCGTTCTATTTTAGGATCAGCTCTTCAGAACCCTCCACTTGCCGCCAGCGTGCAGCACAGACAACGGTGCCAGACTGCCAGAGTCCTCAAGGAAAAAGCCTGCTGCCGCTTCCAGAGAGTCTTCCTCGACCTACATCCCCAGAAAGATTACACGGTACGTACGTACCTGCAGTCATGGAAATACTTTGAAGGGCTGGAGGCAGAAGTGAAAGAAGCGGTTTTGTTCAAAGACAGTGTTCAGCAGCAAGCTGTCAGAAGGGTAAAGGAGCTGAGGAAACGGTGTAATAGGACATTAATAGGTATCCACGTGCGAAGAGGAGACTACACCAAGCCTAATCTAATCAAACTCGGGTACCGCAGTGCGCCGCCAGACTATTTCCGTAAAGCCATGGCCTACATGAGGCAACGGTTCGGAAATGTGACGTTTCTCGTGTCCGTAGACAGCAGAGAGTGGTTCCTGGAATCTGTGACGTCAGCAGGTGACGTCATCATCTTGACACGTCAGGACCCTGCCGTGGACATGGCTCTGCTGGCGTCACTCGATCACGTGATCACCTCAGTGGGGACCTACAGTTGGTGGGTGGGATTCCTGAACGATGGCGTCACTGTCTACTGGAAGGATTTCATTGTGCCTGGTACATTCATCGGCGATTCTTTTGACCCCAGTGGCACGACTTTTATATACCCTGGGTGGATTCCTCTGTAAAGTGTGTGATGACTAATGGGTGGCAGGTGTTGCCTTGTAGGGGAAGGACTCACGGTGCTTTATATACACTGGGTGGATTCCTTTGTAAAGTGTGTGATGACTAAGGGGTGGCATGTATTGTCCTCTAGGAGAAGGACTCAGAGTATTTTGTCTATTGAAATTGTAGAATACTTTTATATTAAACTTCATCTCTACTGTCTCTCTCACTAGTTGAGGAAGGAGCGGCGTTCTGGTGAAAGAAGTTTTTTTTCCCTCGGGACTTCACAATACTCAAAAATGGCTTAGGAGTGATTCATCTCTGGCTAACGCTCTTAAAAGTGTTTGTGCTCCGAGTGACAGAAAGAATAAGAAATAGATTTCAACATAAAATCATGTCAGAACAACAAATACGCCGACTCGAGTTTGGTGTAATTACACACACAAAACGTTTGTATACAAGATTGTATACAAGATTAAAATATATATAAAAATAGTAATGAAGTCACTGCTTGGCTGGTCTCTCCTCACGTTATCTCACCATAAGGGAAGAGACCAATCTGTTGATGTGAGTTGGAGTCCAGTGTAAATCGAGGAGTGAGCTTGGGTAAAGGTGGAGAGGTGTGCCAATCTCTTTCCAGGTTTTGCAGGCCTCCTGGTCAGTTGGTTGTCCACCGTGGCCGCATTGTAGCCTGGATTCTTGACCCTGTGCTGAGCCAGTTCTTGCAGACGTGACAGTGAACCAGGTTCTGTGGAGATTCCAGAACCTGGTTTGTAGATGAGTTACTCCAATTCTGGCTTGATAGGTCCTCACACCTGCCCACTGCCTTTCAGAAGAAGTGTGAAATCACAGCTGGCAAAAGTAACTCTAACATAAATGTATCGTGTCTGTATATATCGTGTTTTATTTTTCAGTCTCCACTTTAATTCTTTACTCAGATTTTGAGTCGATTTTAACAAGTGATGTGAGACAGTAAGAAACTGCAAAACAATTAAAGGAAAATAACTGTTCAAAAATGGTCAAAGATTCAGGTGGCATAATTAGGTACTGGAATGCACTTAGCACAAACACACATTATAATTAGAATCACATACTACAAAGCATTGAGACAATCAGCAGTATTCATGGATCATCGTAATAGATTTTACCCAAGTACTGACATAAATTTATCCTGTTAAAATAAATGGCATAAATACAAACAATGTATAGTCTGAAAACTTAGAAACTAGCTTCACTTACATTTCTTCTAGGACGATCAGCGAAACTGTACACAGGATCTCATAGTAAGAAGGACGACGATCAGCGAAACTGTACACAGGATCTCATAGTAAGAAGGACGATCGGCGAAACTGTACACAGGATCTCACAGTAAGAAGGACGATCAGCGAAACTGTACACAGGATCTCACAGTAAGAAGGACGATCAGCGAAACTGTACACAGGATCTCACAGTAAGAAGGACGATCAGCGAAACTGTACACAGGATCTCACAATAAGAGGGATGACCATTCCCCTCCTTTCACACAGCAGTGCCGAGTTTTATGCATTGAAAATTGACTGCGTTCTGTCTTATGGCCTAAGGTGGATCGCAGACATTCTTGGGCTTGTTTTCTCTTCTCAGAGAGTTCAGTTATCCATCATTTGATGTCTGTCTCATTGACAACTTGTCAGAGAAACGTGACAGCCAACAAAAATATTATGGAAAAAGGTGGAGAGAGTTAGTCATCTGAAAGGAAACAGTTCCTCTCCAACACGTACAGAATGACATAACTCAGTTGAAATCAGAGATGGCAATCTCTCTAAGACGTTGGTGGTTGGAGGTTTTTAGTCTATATGCTGAGGAGCGAAGTTACTATGTCCACCACCTGTGAGACACGTGCAGACACACAAGGTACAGAAACATTCAACCGGTTCATTGGATTCGAATAATAAACTAATAAGACTAAGGCGACAACATCACAGAAATCTTACCTGGGAAGCAAAACTGAGTGAGGAAGAACAGGGTGGGGCTGCTTCACTGGCAGTGACGTGTGTGGTGGGGCTGCTTCCTTGGCAGTGATGTGTGTGGCCCAGGAAACACTCGGGTTGTTTGACAAGCGTCACATCTGATAAGAAGAGGAGAGGAGGAGGAGTTACAACAACCTGTGTATCAGTTGCAGCTTGCAACAAAGTCAGCTAGATAGATGTAGAAGGAGGGAGGGAGAGAAAAGGGGAGCAGTAGAGGTGAAGGCTGGCATTGTAAAAGGACACAAACTGATATCATTAAGGGAGGTGTGTGTGTGTGTGTGTGTGTGTGTGTGTGTGTGTGTGTGTGTGTGTGTGCGTGTGTGTGTGTGTGTGTGTGTGTGCGCGTGTGTGCGTGTGTGTGTGTGTGTGTGTGTGTGTGTGTGTGTGTGTGTGTGTGTGTGCCTGCGTGTGTGTGTGTGTG
>CM065742.1:40122801-40127801 GCA_033310375.1 Conus canariensis
GTAACCATCATTGGGAACTGGACGTCATATCCAGTATCCATCATTGGGTACTGGACGTCACTATCCAGTAATCATCATTGGGAACTGAACGTCACTATCCTATGACATATCATGTGAAACTGGAACGCGTCACTATCCAGTAACCATCATTGGGAACTGGACGTCACTATACAGTAATTATCATTGGGAACTGGACACTCATTTATCATTGGAACTGGACGTCACTATACAGTAACCATCATTGGGAACTGGACGTCACTATCCAGTAATTATCATTGGGAACTGGACGTCACTATACAGTAACCATCATTGGGAACTGGACGTCACTATCTAGTAATTATCATTGGGAACTGGACGTCACTATCCAGTAACATCTTGGGAACTGACGTCACTATCCAGTAACCATCATTGGAACTGGACGTCACTATCAGTAACCATCATTGGGAACTGGACGTCACTATCCAGTAACCATCATTGGGAACTGGACGTCATATCCAGTACCATCATTGGGAACTGGACGTCACTATCCAGTAACATCATTGGAACTGACTCACTATCCAGTAATCATCTGGGAACTGGACGTCACTATCCAGTAATTATCATTGGAACTGGACGTCACTATCCAGTAACCATCATTGGGAACTGGACGTCACTATACCAGTAATTATCATTGGGAACTGGACGTCACTATCCAGTAATTATCATTGGGAACTGGACGTCACTATCAGTAACCATCATTGGGAACTGGACGTCACTATCCAGTAACCATCATTGGGAACTGGACGTCACTATCCAGTAACCATCATTGGGAACTGGACGTCACTATTAGTAAATACATCATTGGGAACTGGACGTCACTATCCAGTAACCATCATTGGGAACTGGACGTCACTATCCAGTAACCATCATTGGGAACTGGACGTCACTATCCAGTAACCATCATGGGAACTGGACGTCACTATCCAGTAATCCATCATTGGGAACTGGACGTCACTATCCAGTAACCATCATTGGGAACTGGACGTCACTATCCAGTAACCATCATTGGGAACTGGACGTCACTATCCAGTAATCATCGTTGGGAACTGGACGTCACTATCCAGTAACCATCATTGGGAACTGGACGTCACTATACAGTAACCATCATTGGGAACTGGACGTCATATCCAGTAACCATCATTGGGAACTGGACGTCATATCCAGTAACCATCATTGGGTAACTGCACGTCACTATCCAGTAATCATCATTGGGAACTGAACGTCACTATCCAGTAATCATCGTTGGGAACTGGACGTCACTATCCAGTAACCATCATTGGAACTGGACGTCATATCCAGTAACCATCATTGGGAACTGGACGTCACATACAGTAACCATCATTGGGAACTGGACACTATCCAGTAACCATCATTGGGAACTGGACGTCACTATCCAGTAACCATCATTGGGAACTGGACGTCACTATCCAGTAACCATCATTGGGAACTGGACGTCACTAGTTCTCATAACCTCACATTTGGACACTGTTCGTACTATCTGAATTATCTTGGCACTGTCGTCTTCATACCTATCTTGTACTGACGTCACACATTGGTAATCCTTCTTCTGGTAACGTGACGCACTATCTATCAGTAATATCTATTGAGTTGTTCTGACGTCATTACTCATATCATCGTTGGACTGCTCATTTTTTCCATAACTTATTGGAATCTTTGTTCACCTAACTCATAACTATTGGACTGATTCATTCTTCCCATTGAGATCATTTGGTAACGGTATTCTTCTACACATCATACTGACGTCCTATCTAATTCATTGGAACTGACGTTCACTATCGTAATTCATCATTTGGGATACTCACTATCTTATTTTTTTTTATCATTTGTGATCATATCATTACCATCTTTGGTAATGGACGTCATATCCATTTCCACATTGGAACTGACATTCCTTTTTTAGTCTCTTAGGGACTCATCCTCTCTTAATCCATTTTCATTGAAACTGAGTCCACAATCCAGTAACCATCATTGGAACTGTAGTATCATTACATGCCATATTTCTCCAGTCTTATTAATCTTTCTCATGTTCACTACCACTATCGCCGTTATTCACATGGAACTTAGCTCTGGACCATTCTAGGCTAACTGTTCATCCGTATCGGGTCATTTTTTTCATACCGACTTTGTCTGGCCATATCCAGTAACCATCATTGGGAACTGACGTCACTATCAGTAACATCATTGGGAACTGGACTCATATCCAGTACATCTTGGAACTGGACGTCATATCCAGTAACCATCATTGGGTACTGACGTCATATCCAGTAATCATCATTGGGAACTGAACGTCATATCCATCGTTAGACCATCTAATTGGGTTGTAATCTTGGACTGACTTATCCAGTAACCATCATTGGGAACTGGATCACTATCCAGTAACCATCATTGGAACTGGACGTCTATCCAGTAAAATCTGGGACTGACGTCATATCCAGTAACCTCATTGGGAACTGGACGTCAGTATCTAGTTCTTCATACCTCAACTACTTCTCGCCATTGTTTTTCTTTACATCTGAACTTATTCTGGCTCGTTCATGTCTTCATACCTGAACTGTATCTGACCGTTTCATTTCACATTGGAACTTCCTCTGGCCTGTTCTGTTTTTCCACAGCTGAGCTACATCTGATCTATGTATTTCTCCATCTCCGAGTTTGTTCTGACCCGTCCATTTCTCTTCATATCCGCTGGATCATCCAAGTTTCATTCCCAAACTATTTTTGAATCGTTCAGTTTTCACGCCTGAACTTCTTCTGATGTCTTTCTGTCTTCCCACTTGAGCTACATTTGGCTTAGGGTTTTTTTTTTCTTCACACATTGATTTCCTTTTTTTTTTCGTTTTTTTTTCTTTTTTTTTTTTTTTTTTTTTTTTTTTTTTTTTTTTTTCTTTTTTTTTCTTTTTTCTTTTTCTATCTTTTTTTTTTTTGTCGTCCAACCTCCAATTCTTCCACATTGGAAATTTTTTTAAACATTTTTTTCCTTCTTTTTGTTTTGTGCTTTAAGGTGGACCTCCATCCTCCTCTTAATCCCCACTTTTTTTTTAAAACACAAAGTAACCACAACCCTCCCGCACCATGTGAGTCTGTATATTCTATTACTAATGGCGCATTGATTTCTTCCAGTCTTTTTATTTTCTCATGTTTCACGTACCTCTGGCCTGTTCATGTCACATACCTTAGCTTTTTCTGGACCATTCTAGCTAAGCTGTTTCAGTCCCGTTCGGGTCATTTTTTTCAGTAACCGAGCTTCTTCTGGCCGTCCATCTTGATATAACCGAGCTTCTTCTGGCCGTCCATTTTGTTATAACTGAGCTTCTTCTGGCCGTCCATCTTGTTATAACCGAGCTTCTTCTGGCCGTCCATCTTGTTATAACCGAGCTTCTTCTGGCCGTCCATTTGGTTATAACCGAGCTTCTTCTGGCCGTCCATCTTGTTATAACTGAGCTTCTTCTGGCCGTCCATCTTGATATAACCGAGCTTCTTCTGGCCGTCCATCTTGTTATAACCGAGCTTCTTCTGGCCGTCCATTTGGTTATAACCGAGCTTCTTCTGGCCGTCCATCTTGTTATAACCGAGCTTCTTCTGGCCGTCCATCTTGTTATAACCGAGCTTCTTCTGGCCGTCCATCTTGTTATAACTGAGCTTCTTCTACTCTGTTTATTTCGTTGTACCTGGGTTTATTCCGGTCCACTTATTTCTTTATACCTGAGCTTTTCTGGGTCCGTTCATTTCGTCATAGCTGAGTTTCTTCTGATCTATTCATGTTCGTCATCCCTGAACTTCTGGTACTTTTATTTCGTCATCCCTGAACTTCTGGTACTTTTATTTCGTCATCCCTGAACTTCTGGTACTTTCATTTCGTCATCCCTGAGCTTCTGGTACTTTTATTTCGTCATACCTGAATACTTTTGACTTGCTCATTTCTTTATATCCGAAGTTCACCTGGCCTATTGATTCTTCATGCCTCCTGTTTATGTTCATTTCATTCCTTCATAAGTTTTTTTGTGAGCTTTCGATTTTATCTTTAAAAAAAAAGAGGGTGATAGGGATGAGTACGCATGAAACGTTAATTTTGATCATATGAACAAATAGGAATTAAAGATAAATGTTTTAGGGGTCTGCTTAATTTCATTTGTTTTTCAACTTTGTACACCCACAAAACACAACCCGCAAAAGAAAAATACGTCAGCGAGTATTGTACATACTTACATTCGTGAGTTTTGTTAAACTTGAATATGAGATAAGGTATGCGATTTTTTTTTTTTTTTTTTTTTTTTTTTTACAATGTCATGATAATGAGCGGCATGGTTGTGTATGCCACAATGAGACCTGAATAGATCTGTCATGTGTGGCAGGGTTTTGTCTGCTGACGCTCTGTGGAATGACCATGGTGTACCGCCTCATACCGTCCATCGGCACCCTCCGTCCCCCTCCACAACCCTACAGCAACGTCATCTGTATCAAATTCGTCGGCCGTCTTGGCAACCAGCTGTTCCAGTACGCGTCAGTAGTGGGCCTGGCCATCAAACTGAACAGGATTCCAGTGTTCTCCAACAGTCAGATTCTAAGTTCCGCTCTCAAGTACCCACCTTCTACCGGCAGCATGCAGCGCAGACAATGGTGCCACACGGCCAGAAAGCTGAGGGAGAAGGCCTGCTGCATCTTCCAGAGATTCTTCCTCCACATGGATCCACGGACAGACTACGAAGTGGGCACGTTCTTACAATCGTGGAAATATTTTGAAGGGCTGGAAGCGGAAGTGAAACAGGCATTAGTGTTCAAAGACAGCGTTCAGCAACAAGCCAGCAGAACGATTGAGCAGTTGAGGAAACGGTGTAATAGGACATTAATAGGTATCCACGTGCGAAGAGGAGACTACACCAAGCCTAATCTAATCAAACTCGGGTACCGCAGTGCGCCGCCAGACTATTTCCGTAAAGCCA
>CM065742.1:40132801-40137801 GCA_033310375.1 Conus canariensis
AGACTTGAGCAACAGGGGCAGGAGGATATTGGAACGAGGGTGGTGGGGCGTGGTTCAAAAGACACATTTGACTCCCCCTCCTACCTTTCCTCCGATTTTCAAGGCGCCCCCTCCTCGCCTACCCCCCCCCCCCCCCAACCCCAACCCCCGCTTCCCTCAGTCCCTCGCGACCACCTCCTCGCTTCCTATGCCAGTGAAGACTTTATTTATCTCCTGTAAAGGGAGATTATAAGCATGTAATCAACTCAAGCGCACCTGCTGGCTGAAGTGCGATCTATATTTCCTCACCAACCCGGGGAGAATTACCATCACACTCAGCGGTGGCTTTGCGCGTCATCCATTCAGAAAGTTCTTGTGAGGAAATTGTGCTTTTTTAAGGGTGAACACACCCACCTGATCGCGACGCGATGCGGATTACTACAAAGAGTGTGGTCCGCCCCCCCCCCCTCCCCCCCCCCCACCCCCCACTATCCTCAAGGGTCGTCTGCTTCGTTGTTATGGTGTGTGATTTTAGCACGCGCGCGCACGCGAATGTGTGTGTGTGTGTGTGTGTGTGTGTGTGTGTGTGTGGTGTGTGTGTGTTGACATTATGCTACTGTGCTAGTTGCGTATTGGATTTCAATTAAATGATATTTAATTATAATTTGATATATTTTTCTTTCTTTTTGTCGCACTATTGTGTAGAAATATGTTCTCCTCAGACACAGACCTAGGAGGGAACTGAGCGGTGTAAAGGTACAATAATATCCACCCCACACATCTAGTTGTGAAACCAGTCAAAGGGAATGTGTAAAATAGCCACCTTAGTTCACTGTCTGAACCTCGGACCAAATGTATGTCACAGATGATCTTTCGTGAGAGAGAGAGAGAGAGAGAGAGAGGAGAGAGAGAGAGAGAGAGAGAGAGAAGAGAAGACGTGGGGTGGGGGGGATGGAGGGGGCTGGCAGAGAGCGAGAGAAAGGGAAAGGAAGGGGTAGAAAAAGGGAAGGGGATGAAGATATGTGCGCACGCACGGAAACATTTATGTCTCACCTCTGTGATATTGTGTTGTGTGTGTGTGTGTGTGTGTGTGTGTGTGTGTGTGTGTGGTGTGTGTGGTGTGTGTGTGTGTGTGTGCGTGCGTGCGTGCGTTGTGTGTGTGTGGGTGTGTGTGTGTGTGTGTGTGTGTGTGTGTGTGTGTTTCTGCGCGCTCTGGTTTGCTTGGAAGCATGAGGAAGGGTAGAGGCGAGGAAAAGGGGGTTGGAGGGGGGGGGGGGGGGGGTGATGGAGAAGAACATGCGCCAGGTTCTGTATACTTCCAAGGATCTATTTTGATATGTGATATGTACTATTCTTACTCCAAGGATCTATTTCAATATGTGATGTGTACTATTCTTACTCCAAGGATCTATTTCAATATGTATATGTACTATTCTTACTCCAAGGATCTATTTTCATATGTGATTGTACTATTCTTACTCCAAGGATCTATTTCAATATGTCATATGTACTATTCTTACTCCAAGGATCTATTTCAATATGTCATATGTACTATTCTTACTCCAAGATCTATTTCAATATGTCATATGTACTATTCTTACTCCAAGGATCTATTTCAATATGTCATATGTACTATTCTTACTCCAAGGATCTATTTTAATATGTGATATGTACTATTCTTACTCCAAGGATCTATTTCAATATGTCATATGTACTATTCTTACTCCAAGGATCTATTTTAATATGTGATATGTACTATTCTTACCTTGTTGCCTTTGAATATAACAAAATGCCTATTTAGCTGTGCACATTGCCCGCATTTAGTGTTTATAAGGTATATGTTTGTGATGGGTCTGTGTGTGACCGAAATGTAGTTTATATTTTGATGTAATAAAGTTTAATTGATTCGCTATGATCTGATTTTGGATATATGCAGCTACTTGTGGAAAAATATGTTGAACTATATTTATCCATTTACCAACATCAGCATTTACTTCATCTAACTGTCAAAAGGTTTTCCCTGTGGATACCGCTTTCTGAGGGATTCCGTGAACTGGATTTGCGTGCAGACCAAATATCTTGAAGATTAAAAACAAGCAAACACTCAATAAACATGACACACATTTTTTTTTTTTTTTTTTTTTTTTTTTTTTTGCTTTGGCCATATTTTCAATTTTTCAACCGTAAATCCAACGGCCCCAAAATGACTGCCTGAAGAACAGCCTCTTCCTCGTTAAACCGACTGATTATCTCTCGCACCATGCACCGCAATCGTCACGAACTGCTTTCACGTCGTGTCTCCTCCAGTCCCTTGACATACAAGTACCAGAGTTTAAAGAAATGGCGGCAATGCGCATCATGTCGAACAGAAGACCAAGACAATTATACGAGACCCTGAAAACAAAACGAAAGGAAAGAAATTGTTAAATGAGACGAGGAACAGTAAACAAGTAAATAACAAACAAGTACGGTAACTCTTCCGAGTCGTAAGCAGCATTCATCTAGAGTTACGAACGTGTATGTCATTCATCAGTGGAAGCAAGAGTTACCCTACTTACTTGTTATTTCGAAGGAAAGGAACTCAAGAACACTGAGTATGTACTTAGTGATGTCATATTTGTTCTTTAACCACCCCCCCCCCCCCCCCCCCCCCCCCCCCTTTATATTTTCTGCTTACGTATCAGATTGGATTTTCTACTGAATTTTCTCAAGGGCAATTAACTTGTTGTCCTGGGGTCTTACACATGCGGTTTATGCAGGCTGTGCGCGGGATCTCGGTTTACTATACCACCCGAAAGACTACCACTCAAACCGCCACTAAAGGGAAAAAAAAAAAAATTAACAAAAAGATGTATCGACGCTGAGCTTATGTGAGGAGTTTCATGAGGTATTTACGTGTTCTTTTCATCTTTTGTACAATTGCGCAGATATTTAAATCTTCATCCGTTATTAACAGTAGAAACAAGCCAAACAATTCAAATTGGAAGAAAAAAAAAGAAAAACTAAATGTAAAAAATCTGAAAATAACCGTGAATGCTTTGTCAAAAAGTTACTTTTCGAGTGGCGCTACTATGTGTGTGTGTGTGTGTTGTGTGTGTGTGTGTGTGTGTGTGTCCAATAGCATAATTATGAAATTATGTCCCTCAAATGCTTGAATAGGCCCTTATGTTATGCTTCGATGAAATGATATTGAAGGTAGGCCTACCATTCTTCACTCTACCTCCGATGCTTTTAAAGTGGATGTGTCCATGTTTGTCTTTGTCAGAGGGCAAGGGGGTGGGGTGAGTGATGACGGATACAACTGAAATGGGATCAGGAAAATATACATCATCACGCGGATCATTCACCGCCCATGTGCCAGTACCCTCAGTTCACTTTCCCTTCCAGTCTGTCGATTAGGACAGCCCTGTTCAATTTCCAAGGGACGCAAGTCCCATAGCGGGGTGGAACTGCATCCACGGTCATTTATTTAGCAGTGCTTTCCCCTTAATGGTACTGCTGTGTCTCCGACGGCAGTATATAGGTACACGACGCACGCGCGCACGCACATACCCCCGCGCACACACACACACACACACACATGCACACGCACGCACGCACGCACGCGCGCGCGCGCGCGCACACACACACACACACACAACACACACACACACCACAACACACACACACACACACATACACACACACAAACACACACAACACACCACACACACACACACACACACCACCCCACACATACACGCACACGCCTTCACTCGCCGGTTTGAATTGTGTATCGAATATACCTGGCCTTACTCTCTTTTTTTGTTTGTTTAGTTCTATTTTCGCTTGTTCTCAGTGTGTCATTACCAAACATTCACCACACCTTTTTCACTGACATGCCTTTGTCAAAATTTTGAGCCAGTATCCAAATCAGTGGTTAAAGGAAATAAGAATTTTTTTTAAAAAAATCTATCGTAAAAGCTTGTGTGTTATTTGTTTGTGTGAAACCTTCTTTGTTGCTCACAGAGTTTCCGGGTGATATGATGTCATGTTTTTTTATGCAACAGTGAATTGTTTCTTTTATTCTAGATCTTTTCCACCTGAGTTTTAATCTACAGCTGTAACCCCTGATCAGAACAGAACATCTTACGATGCTGAAAACTTCAACAACTGTAGATTTGACTCAGATTACCCTTTCCCCCTCTTAGGTCGTTAGAAGACAGTATTCTTTCAGCTTTCTGAACATCTGTCGTTAGAAGATAGTATTCTTTCAGCCTTCTGAACATCTGTCGTTAGAAGACAGTATTCTTTCAGCTTTCTGAACATTTGTCGTTAGAAGATAGTATTCTTTCAGCTTTCTGAACATCTGTCGTTAGAAGATAGTATTCCTTCAGCTTTCTGAACATCTGTCGTTAGAAGACAGTATTCTTTCAGCTTTCTGAACATCTGTCGTTAGAAGATAGTATTCCTTCAGCTTTCTGAACATCTGTCGTTAGAAGAAAGTATTCTTTCAGCTTTCTGAACATCTGTCGTTAGAAGATAGTATTCTTCAGCTTTCTGAACATCTGTCGTTAGAAGAAAGTATTCTTTCAGCTTTCTGAACATCTGTCGTTAGAAGATAGTATTCTTTCAGCTTCTGAACATCTGTCGTAGATAGTATTCTTCAGCTTTCTGAACTTGTTTAGAAGATAGTATTCTTTCAGCTTTCTGAACATCTGTCGTTGGAAGATAGTATTCTTTCAGCTTTCTGAACAACTTTACTGAAATAATTCACTCTTAGCAGTCTGCCGTATGACATCGGTCGTAACACGGAAGCAGCACTCTTGAAATAGTCAATGATCTGCTTCTTGCCCTCGACGATGGTCATGTTTCTCTCCTTCTTTTGGACTTGTCTGGCACATTTGGTTGTGACGATTACAGTGCTGTTCTTCGCCGTCTCCAGTCAACGTTTGGCCTTTCTGGAACTGCACTCGCTTGGTTGGTTGCCTTCTGATCTCTCTGGTCGTTATCAGGTTGTTTCTATCAATGTCTCAAATTCA
>CM065742.1:40142801-40155301 GCA_033310375.1 Conus canariensis
CAATGGGAAAAAAGATGACAGGATGGTAACCTATGGGAACAAAGGTGTCAAGATGGTAACCAATGGGAACAAAGATGACAGGATAGCAACCGATGGGAACAAAGGTGTCAAGATGGTAACCAATGGGAACAAAGATGACAGGATGATAGCCGATGGGAACAAAGATGACAGGATGGTAACCAATGGGAAAAAAGATGACAGGATGGTAACCTATGGGAACAAAGGTGTCAAGATGGTAACCAATGGGAACAAAGATGACAGGATAGCAACCGATGGGAACAAAGGTGTCAAGATGGTAACCAATGGGAACAAAGATGACAGGATGATAGCCGATGGGAACAAAGATGACAGGTTGGTAACCTATGGGAACAAAGATGACAGGTTGGTAACCTATGGGAACAAAGATGACAGGTTGGTAACCTATGGGAACAAAGATGACAGGTTGGTAACCTATGGGAACAAAGATGACAGGTTGGTAACCTATGGGAACAAAGATGACAGGTTGGTAACCTATGGGAACAAAGATGACAGGTTGGTAACCTATGGGAACAAAGATGACAGGATAGTAACCGATGGGAACAAAGTTGTCAAGATGGTAACCAATGGGAACAAAGATGACAGGTTGGTAACCTATGGGAACAAAGGTAACGCATGAAAGCAAAGATGACAGGTTGGTAACCTATGGGAACAAAGATGACAGAGTAGAAAGTATGGAACAAAAGTGTCAGGGATGGAAACCCATGGACTGAACATTTATGGAAATTAAGTGAACAGAATGGAAAACTATGGGAACGAAAACGTTAGGATGGAAAGTAATAAAAACGAAGATGACTATATGGCAACTTATAAAAACAAAGATGACAGGATGGACATCCACAGGAACATGAGTGACAGAATGGAAACTCATAAGAACAAACGTTACTGAATGGACAATGAAAATTTATTGTAACAAAGGTGACAGAAACGAAAACTAATGGGAACAAAGCTGATAGCATGGAACTTGATTACAACATAAGAGACAGAATGAACATTCATTGGACCGAAGTTGAAATCATGCAAACCTGTGTGAACAGAGTTGACAAAATGAAACTCTGTAGATACAAAAATGACATGACTGAAACCCATGAAACAAAGATGACTGGGAACCGTGTGAGTACAAAGAGCATGTGGGAAAAGCATGGGACATGAGGTGATTCCATGGAACCCTGTGAGTACAAAGAGCATGTGAGAAAACCATGGGACATAAAGTGATTGGATGGAACCCTCTAGGAACAAAGGTGACAGGAAGGGAACCCATGGATACAAAAATAACAGAATCGAAACAAATGGAAATCCGTAAAGGTGACGGTTCGGAAACCCATGAAAACAAAGATGACAGGATGGCGACCCATGAAAACAAAGACGACAGGGTGGGAACCCATGAAAACAAAGATGACAGGATGGGAACCCATGAAAACAAAGACGACAGGATGGCGACCCATGAAAACAAAGATGACAGGGTGGGAACCCATGAAAACAAAGATACAGGATGGCGACCCATGAAAACAAAGATGACAGGATGGGGACCCATGAAAACAAAGATGACAGGATGGGAACCCATGAAAACAAAGACGACAGGATGGCGACCCATGAAAACAAAGACGACAGGGTGGGAACCCATGAAAACAAAGATGACAGGATGGAAACCCAGGGAAACAAAGATGACAGGATGGGAATCCATCTCAAGGACATTGACAAGAAAGCAACTAGGGGGCTGGCCACCATGAAGAAGCTGTCCAGAACCTCTTGGGGAGCTAACAGCAACACCCTGCATAAAGGTTTATACAGGTACCGTCATTCTGACTCTAGAGAACAACAGCACTGCCTGGGCGACAGCATCAAAAGCAATACAAGTCGCCTGAGCAGAGTTCAAAATGCAGCACTACGGTTAATCACGGGCAGGATGAAAACAACGCCTTTCCAGGTGATGGAAAAATACACGTCTCCTCCCCCCTGAAGACAGATGGGAGGAGAAAGTCTATGTCCATAGAGAGAAGCTCCTTCGCATGTCCTCCCACCTAGTGCATGCCAAACTAAAGAATCCCACGAAGAACAGGCTGAAGCGGAAACGTTTCAACCACATCTCCAAAAGCCTACCCAGCCGAAATGAAGAGCTGCTGCCTACGTCCTCAACTGAAATGAAAATGCTTCCCGACTTTGAGGAGCCAGACGACTTCTTTAAAGAAGTCTCAGTCATCACAGAAGTTCCTGGCATAGACAGGAAGGATTGCCAAGCCCCTCACCTGCTGAAAGCTTTGGCACTGGAGATGACTGATGACCAGTACAACCTCAGTGAGTGGACGCACGTGTTCACGGATGGATCCTCAAAGGGAGCAGTGAGGAACGGAGGAGCAGTCATCTTCATCAAACACACTGATGGGGACTGACCCCAAGAGCCTTTCCCACTGGAAGAATGTCCTCCAACTACAGAGCACAATCAGCAGCTCTGCTTCATGCTGCACAAACGTTCAGGAAGTCAAACAACCCACCACCCAAGATGGCTTTCTTCACTGACTGCAGATTTCTGCTGTAAGAATTTCAGAGCAACAAAAGCGAACAGCTTCTGAAAAACGTCAAAAAACCCTCCGTGATCTTCAAGACGATCCACCATTGTATTCCAGTCGATTCCATCCCATTGTAGGATCACTGGGAATGAGAAACTGACGCTCTGTCCAAGGCATGCAGCAATATGGAGCAGTTCAGCCATCCAGTGACTTACAGAGAGGCCAAAACTACATCCACAACCGATACCAAAACCAGTGGAAGAGAAGGCTGGGTGCAGACAGTAGTGTTGATCCAATCCCATCAGCTCCAGAGATACCAGCAAACAATCCTCTTCAGACTGAGAACTGGCCATTGCCAACTGCTGAGCCACCTCAGCCGAATATAATTGTTCACACAGATGAATGTCCATTGGCACTGGATCCCAGACCCCAGAATGCATCCTCCAACACTGTCCAGCCCATGATGTTCTACGGCGTCAAACCTGGCCAGAGGGCACAGAGCTGCAGATGCAGCTTTGGGACCGCCGTCAAAACCTCGAGAAGACTGTAGGATTCATTGTGGCGACAGGATTGAAGATCTGACGCAGCCAAGTAAAATCGACCGTAGAAGAAGAAGGAGAAAAAGAAGAAGAAGAAGAAAAAGAAGAAGAAGAAGAAGAAGAAGAAGAGAAAAAGAAGAAGAAGAAGAAAAAGAAGGAAACCCACGAAAACAAAGGTGACAGGATGGGAACCCATGTAAACAAAGGTGACAGGATGGGAACCCATGTAAACAAAGGTGACAGGATGGGAACCCATGTAAACAAAGGTGACAGGATGGGAACCCATGTAAACAAAGGTGACAGGATGGGAACCCATGTAAACAAAGGTGACAGGATGGGAACCCATGTAAACAAAGGTGACAGGATGGGAACTCATGTAAACAAAGGTGACAGGAGGGACACCTATGCGATCAACATGACAGGATCGGAACCTACCACTACAACTACTACCACCATCACCACCACTGCTACACAGTTACTACTACCATTACCCTTACTACAACTACTACCACCGCCACCACAATCACTACTATCACCACCACTTCTACCACTACTACACAATTACTACCACTATTACCATTACTACAACTACTACCACCACTACCATCACCACTACCACCACCACCACCACTACTACTGCCACGCCACTGCCTTCACTACTACCGCTACTACTACTACTAGTAGTACTGCTGCTGCTACTACTACAACAACAACTGCTACTACTATTAGTACTACTACTATTTCGATTACCGACACTACCAACATTATTACTATTATTACTTCTGCAAGAATTACTACCACTACTGCTACTACTACTGCTTCTGCTGCTACTTCTTCTTCTTCTACTACTACTACTACAACTACTGCTGCTGTTACTGCTCCTGTTACTGCTGCTGCTGCTGCTACTGCTACCACTACTCTACCACCACCACCACCACTACTACTACTACTACTATATTCATTCCCCCTCTCTCCCGAAACTGGGTTCATGGATTCTTCAAATGCGCCTTTAAGAACGTTCAAATGTACGGAAAGAATCAATGTTTATGTCTGTCATGTTTGACACTTAATCTCTTCCTTTCAGCCAAACTGAACATTGCTAAGTCGATTTTTTTGTTTTGTTTTGAGAACATTTTATAAATCAAAATTTTCGAAAATATGCAAACTGTTGATTTGTATTTTCTGTGTTAACGATTTAGAAGGCCACACACACACACACAGAGGAGGGGAAGACTTAACAACACAAAACTTTTTTTTATTTTTTTTTTATTTTGTCCCTTGCAATGAAGGTTATATTTCCATTCAAGACACATGTTACATCAACAATACACACATTATTCAATACATTTACATACAATTTTTAATCATAGAAAAGTGTCATAATTCAAAAGTGTCATAATTCGTATGTTACAATATAAACTTATTACTCTATATCAATTATTATTAAATGAAATATTGAAAAGCTGCAAGCGTATATACCAATTACAATATATAAACAGAGGCTATGAAAAAAAGGAGAGAAAAAAATGAGCAAGGGAGGGAACCAACAGCCCCCACACCACACCCCTGAAAGGGTAAAGAGAGAAAAATGAGAAGGGGAACCACAGCTCCACACACACCCCGAAGGTGGGTGCATGGTGTGGCATGGTGGGATAGGGAAGAAGGGGAGAAAAAAACAAAAGCAAAACAAAACAAAAATAAATTCATGCTCACAAAGTACTGTTCGCTCAAATTTTATGGCTTGTGTGTCGATCCATTACAGGAGCATCGGTGTATTTTGGGTTTTTTTTGTGTGTGTGTGTCTTTAACATTTTACAGGGTGCCATGTCAACAATGAAAGATTGTTATAGTGTTTCGCATAGAGCAAGGTAGGGAAGCCAATTTTTCAAAAAGACATGATAACGCATTTCTGTCATATGTGCATGCTTTTCTATATTGTATCGAAGCTTAAATTCAATTTTAAAAGCTGACAATCTGGGTTTATCACTATTCATTCTGCAAGGTAAACAAGATATTTCGCTCACAATAAAATGAGATCAAAGGATTGGTTGTTTTTGTGTTTTCATCAGTTCCAAACAAAACCAGCTCAACATTAAATGACAATCTGATACTATTTTCACACTTCGTTTTCATGTAGTTTTCTAATTCTTTCCAGAATTCTTGTGAAGTAGTGCATTACCACAAATAGTGATGTATACTATCTCTCTCAATTTGACAAAAACTGCGTCTATCGCTATCCCTCAAACCCATTCTGTTTAGTATGATATTGGATACAAGAATTCTATAACAAATTTTCAGTTGGAACCACCTGAATTTTATTTCTTTTATTTTTCTCGTAATTTTCAATACGGTTTCCCAATCTACTGCGGTATGTAGCTTGAGTTCCCAATTCACAAAACACTTAAAATCAAATACACATAATTTATGGAGAAGTATATTATAGTAAATCTTAGCTCCTTTATTGACACTTGTTATAATTTTCAATCACTTGCAATTTCCATTCTTGTAATTATTTTCAAAAGTTATGTTTCTTCTCCTTGCATATTCTTTTGCTGCACGGACACATCCAGAATAGTGTAGAGGATTTAAATGACTTCCACCTTTGTTGTAAATGCTTCAAATAGTGTAGAGGATTTAAATGACTTCCACCTTTGTTGTAAATGCTTCAAAATGTGTAGAGGATTTAAATGACTTCCCACCTTTGTTGTAAAAGCTTCATAACTGAAAAAGTGGCCATTTCCGTCAATCATATCCGGTACGTAGAATATACCTTTCTCTGCCCATAGTTTGTAGAAAAATGGGAATGGTTAATTTTGAATTTATCATTATAAAAGACAAGTTCTGAAACAATTTCTTCGTTGTTATCTAAATCTACATGAATGCTCAGACTGTCATATGACTTAAATATGTCTTTCCAAAACTTGTTGCATTTACTGTACAAAAATCTCTTTGATCCAAAATGTTTTATATCGTTAACTTCTGGACATTGAATTACTAAAATGGTCTTCCACTTTGAATCATTATTTATTAATTTTCTTATCCAGGACAATTTCAGTGCTTGCATAAAAGCATAGATATTTGGTATTCCTATGCCCCCATTTTCAATATCATGTACTGCATATTTTCGTTGAATTTTGTCAGGCTTTCCATCCCAGACAAAATCAAAACACATGCTTTGTAATTGTTTTATAACGTCATCAGGAGGGTTTGGAAGCAACAACCACAAGTATACAAGCTTTGACAAAATAAGAGATTTCAGGACTGCAACCTTACCTAATGGTGTGAACATCCGTTTGGACCAAGTTTTGAACAACCTTTTCACTTCCAAAAACTTGTCTGATATATTAAGCTAGAGAGAGAGAGAGAGAGAGAGAGAGAGAGAGAGAGAGAGAGGAGAGGGGGGGGGGGGGGAAGACTTAACAACACAAAACTTGATTAACGATAAGACAAAAAAAGCTTTTTTTCTCAAACGCGTTGCCTTCGAAAATGGAGGGAACAAAACAAACAAAGAAGTAAACAAATGTTGAAAAGAAATAACAAAGAAGCTCACAAAAAAAGGTGAAAATCGATAAGCCTGCATTCTTGGATTACAGACATTTGCATATGTAAGCACGAGTTAGTCACAAAGAATTACACAGAGAATGTACACAGTGAAACAACTAGACACACGGACAGACGAAGAGATAGACGCACACATATACACTCTCACACACACACGCCCGCGCGTGTCCGCTCGCGCGCGCGCGCGCGCGCACACAGAGAGAGAGAGAGAGAGAGAGAGAGAGAGACAACGTCCATCTATTGTCGTTCCCCAAAATGGCACAGCACACTGCCCGCCTGTCACCAGCTGCGGAGCTATTTTCGTCCTTTCGCGTGCAAGATGTCAACAGCGCGCGACCCTCGTTTGCACGTGCTCTAGACCCTCCCATCCCTGCCTCCCCTTATCCCTCAGAGTTTGAACAAAATCGATCCACGAGATGCGCAGTCCAACCCCAATTTGAAGCCTCCGACGCGCAAGTTGACGATATCCGGTGTGTCTGCTTGGTGCAAGCAGACGACGAAGCGCTGAAAGTGTCGCCTCCTGTTTGGGAGAATGGGAGCAGCCGACAAGGTGTTGTTGTTGTGTGGGTTGATTTACTCATTTATTTTGGGGGCAGCCCGCTAAAGGAAACGACAGTGACAATGGTTGGATACAGCGTTCTGCCGTCAATCCGCCTGTTTGGTCGGCTGGCTCAAATGCCCACGCATGGTCCTACGGCCTTTTGAGTGGAGGTATGTTTTCTAGTTTGATCGATAAGGTTACGGAAGGCCTTTCGTGCACATGTGGCCATGCTCAGATTGAGCGAAATCCCGCGATTTCTCCCCCCCCCCCCCCCCCCCCCCCCCCGACCCATTATCTATCGTCTGTCATCTGCCGAAAGGCAGATCAAGCGCTCGCGATCTTTTCTGAGTGACCCGTAACTGTCGGAGTTTGAGAAGATGATGCGGTGCCGGCCCTCTCTCCCTCCTTTCCCTTTCAATCCGCCGAAAAAAAATCTTACAAGTACCAGTTAGCTCTCCCCTCGTGGGAACTGCGCGTCCAGGCCGTTGGTGATTGGTTGATATCTCCTGTTCGTATGACTTTAGTCAGTGTATCGACAGAAACGTTTGACCTTGCTGCGCACACAAGGAGACAGAAGAGAGAGCTTCCACTTAACTAATTAACTGCATTTTGTGTGTTTGTACTTCTTAGTGGCTAAAAAAAAAAAAAAAAAAAAAAAAAAAAACAGAATCACGGCGATGGCCTTTCCTTTTGTCAGTCTTTTGTGTGTGTGTGTGTGTGTGTGTGTGTGTGTGGTGTGTGTGTGTTGTGTCAAACAGCTTATGAAAATAGCGGCAAGATTTTAACAGATATTTTGACGACTCAAGGATGTAGTTTAGTACCAGCAGTGTTTTTATTGGTATACATGTAATTGCTCAGAATGTTGCGGCTGCTTTATAAAGGCTGCTTCACATTCACCGTCTGTTTGTATTGTTGTTCCTGACGTTCATATCCATGGCCACTGCCATATTCAGGATTGTTCCGACGAGTGGTTTGTGTTTTGTATTTTTGGTTACAAGTTATGGTGGAATTTTACCATAGACTTCTTTGGGATCTGTCTGTCTGTCTGTCTCTCTTTCTCTCTCTCTCACGCTCACACACACACTCACGCATCACACACACACACACACACATACACCTCACGAGCGCGCGCGCACATGTGTGTGTGTGTGTGTGTGTGTGTGTGTGTGTGTGTGTGTGTGTGTGTGTGTGATTATGACATCTTGCAACTGCACCAAAAAAGAACAGTGCCCCCTAAGCAACAAATGTCTTCACAGCAATATTGTATACCAAGCTACGGTAACATCAGAAAATGAAAAAGAAACATATATAGGGATTACTGAGAACACTTTCAAAACCAGATACGCAAACCATAAACAGTCATTTAAAAATGAAAAATACAAAAACCAAACAGAGCTGAGTAAATACATTTGGAAACTTAAAGATAAAAAACAGTATGTCATGGGAAATCATAAAAATAGCAACACCATATAACAATATTTCAAAAAATGCAATCTATGCTCCACAGAAAAATGGTTAATATTATGTAAACCACACTTAGCAACTCTGAACACAAAAGTAGAGATAGTGAATAATTGCAGGCACATGTGGAAATCTTTACTAGCACATTCCACCTGAACAGGCCCCAACAAAAATCACAGGCCTCAACGTGCAGCAAATGAGACCGGCTCACACACGCAGAGATGAAATCAGGTCCCGCACACCATAAAAAATCGTTGGCGTGCCACAAAAAAGACATCCTGAAGAGAGATATCTCGAAACAAGCTTGTAGATTGATTTTTAACACTTTATTTTAAAAATATTTTTAACAGATGTTGCTCCCCAAGGGGTTGAGCTCTATCAGATTTTTTAAGGATATTTTAATACTGTTTATGATATATATATATATATACATATATGTATATATGTGTGTGTGTGTGTGTGTGTGTGTGTGTGTGTGTGTGTGAGAGAGAGAGAGAGGGGCGGTGCACGTTCGTGTAAGTGTGTATATGTGTATGCTGTGTGTGTGGTGTGTGTGTGTGAGAGAGAGAGAGGAGAGAGAGAGAGAGACAGACAGACAGACAGACAGACAGACAGACAGACAGACAGACGGAGAGTATGCGTGTGAGAAAGAGATAGTGGGAGAGTTGTATGTGTGTGTATACATGTATGTGTGTGTGCGTGTGTGTGTGTGCGTGTGTGTGTGCGTGTGTGTGTGTGTGTGTGTGTGTGAGAGAGAGAGAGAGGGAGGGAGAGAGAGAGAGGGTAAGGGGCGGTATATGTGTGTGTATATGTGTGTGTGAGCGTGTGTGTGTTTGGGGGGGGGGGGAGGGGGAGGAGGGGTGGAAAGAGAGAGGGAGAGAGAAAGATAGCTTCGCCACTAATATCATGAATGAATGAATGAGAGAGAGAGAGAGAGAGAGAGAGAGAGAGAGACAGACAGACAGACAGACAGACAGAGATCTTCGTCTAATATCTGCTTTTGATGGTGGAAGAGAGAGAGAGAGAGAGAGAGAGAGAGAGAGAGAGAGAGAGAGAGAGAGAGAGCCGTTTAGAGAGAAAGATCCGTTTGGGGAGAGAGGGAGAGAGAGAGAGAGAGGGGTGAGGGAGGGAGGGAGAGAGAGATCCCTTTAGAGAGAGAGAGAGAGAGAGAGAGAGAGAGAGAGAGAGAGAGAGAGAGAGAGAGATTCTCCTCTGGTGTGATCTAGTTTTGAGAGAGAGAGAGAGAGAGAGAGAGAGAGAGAGAGAGAGAGAGAGAGAGAGAGAGATTGAGCGCGAGAGAGAATTCACTTCTGAAAATTTATGGATCTGTCTCAGTTAAGTTCGGTGGTTTTATTGAGTTAAAAAAAAAAATCAGAATTATATTGAAGATCTCTCTCTCTCTCTCTCTCTCTCTCTCTCTCTCTCTCTCTCTCTCTCTCTCTCTCTCTCTCTCTCATTTTTTTACTCTCAAAGAACCATTGAATTTATTTGTGTATACATGCTTCGTTCATGGTCTGTCCTTAAGAGATTTTCAGTATGTTGATTTCGTCCAGAGCTGCCACTACATCAATGCAGTACTTTGTGGGGGAAAATGAAAGCGAATCTCAAATGAGGTTGGGAGATGTTAAAAAGAATCTGACTTTCGCTCGTGTAGTAGTTTCTTAAGGACAAATACATCCTCACCAATGCTGGCAAGGGAGTTAACTTTTGTTCCTGTGGTTGTTACTTAGAGACACATACATCATCCGTAGTGCAGGCAAGGATGTGGACTTTTTTTTTGTGCTCCTATAGTAGTTACTTAAAGACACTTTACATCCTCTCCAAAGCTCTTTGCTCCTATAGTAGTTACTTAAAGACACTTTACATCCTCTCCAAAGCTTTTTGCTCCTATAGTAGTTACTTAAAGACACTTTACATCCTCTCCAAAGCTCTTTGCTCCTGTAGTAGTTACTTAAAGACACTTTACATCCTCTCCAAAGCTCTTTGCTCCTATAGTAGTTACTTAAAGACACTTTACATCCTCTCCAAAGCTCTTTGCTCCTATAGTAGTTATTTAAAGACACTTTACATCCTCTCCAAAGCTTTTTGCTCCTATAGTAGTTACTTAAAGACACTTTACATCCTCTCCAAAGCTCCTACTGAGAAAAGTTAACTTTTGCTCCTATAGTGCACACTTAAAGACACGTACATTCACGTTAATGCTCCTGGTATAGTGAACACTAAAAGACATCCACACTAATGTTGCTGTTGGTTCCCATTCATCTAGCATACATAAAGACATGAAACACACAGAAAAAAAAAACGAGAAAACTTCTCCGTTGAATAGGAAATTCCACGTTTGCCTATAAACCTCGACCTGTCACAAATACGCAGGACTGGTACAGCTTTCGCCAGTGTTGAAAAATGTTCGTTTGCGTTTGCACAATGTGTTACGTGATTTGGCGCCATAGGGGACATTAGTTTAGAATTGTGTACTTTGATTGTACGTCTGTGAGAGAAAACAGTTTGTATGTTATCATGCACAAGGAGTTAATTCATTTCGACACAATTAACTTTTCAGTTTGAGATGAATAGTGCTAATTATTACAGGAAGAGAACTCTTGCTTAGCATGGGCAGTCCAATAACTAACATTCCACAGCTGTATCTGGGTGGTCACAGCTACCGGATGAATGATTCAGTGTGTCTCTTATGAAAATTACTCACTGTTTCAGAGTTTGGGACTTTAGGGAACGCTCTACTGTGTTCATTTTCCCCTATCCAGGAAAGGTTATTCAGTGAACATTGGATCTGAGTTCATGGCGTAGTTACTAAACTAGTCGACGTTCCAGCTAGATTATTTATTGCATCGTTGCTTCTGTTATTCTGGAAGCTGATGGTAAAAGAAGGTGGGTTGTGTCTCAGTTTTACTCTCATAGTTCTGTTCTTTCAAAGGTCAATGCCTTTAAACCTGGATTTTGTTTAGGAACAAGAGGAGGCATCTTAAACATAAAATTCGTCGTTTTTAGTAGTGTTTCATATAGGGGGATGTTTGTGACAGCATGACGTTTAAACGGCTGGCATCACCGACAATTAACTTCACTCACCTTCGGGCACCCAGCTCAGGTCCGAAGTGAACTTTCCACGCGTAAACACTCGCCAAATTAGACTACTTAGCCTTGACTAATTAGTCGAACTGCTGCGCTGCTGCAAGCGACATCGGTGTTAGGGGAGAAGAAGGGGGTGGCGGTGAGGGGGAGGTGGCAGCAGTGCTGGTCTATGTAATGTCAGGGCAGTCCGCTGGCTGGCTTCTCGCGCACACGGCGACCCGTGTTGTCGTGTTGTCTCTCACTCCTCCTCGTCTACCACCACCCCCACCCCCCTCCTCAACCACGCCACCTCCCGTTTCTCCCTCCGTTTTCTATCTTCTGTCTTAGGAATATACCTCAGACACTCGCAGTTTCTCTCTCTCTCTCTCTTCTCTTCTCTCTCTCTCTCTCTCTCTCTCTCTCTCTCTCTCTCTCCTCTCTCTCTCTCTCTCTCTCTCTCTCTCCTTTCAAATTTGGCTGTATATATTTATGAAGCTCAGAAAAGACTGCGAGCGGCTACCTAATATCCCGATTAATGATGTGCTTTAAGTATTGTCGTTAATTTCTTTACATTTTTTTTCTACGTGTACCTTAATTTGCTTTGTTTGTTTGTATGTATGCCCTTCAGAATGGGGCTTTGGCCTTACATCTGAATAAACATTCGCATTCGCATTCGCATCTCTCTCTCTCTCTCTCTCTCTCTCCTCTCTCTCTCTCCTCTCTCTCTCTCTCTCTCTCTCTCTCAAGTTGTTCTGTGAATGTGTGCCAATATTGACTGACTGCCCATTT
>CM065742.1:40167801-40175301 GCA_033310375.1 Conus canariensis
TTGCTTATCTTCCATGATCTGGTTTCCACTTCGCGATGTTGTATTTTGACATGTGCTGTCTGTGTGTATTCTTACCGCAATGAAAGTCCTCTCCCATCTTGAGAATGGGCTTTGTAAGCTTTCCTCAGTAAATCGTTCATTCATCTCTCTTTCTCTCTCTCTCTCTCTCTTTCCATCCCTCTCTCTCTCTCTCTCTCCTCTCTCTCTCTCTCTCTCTCTCTCTCTCTCTCTCTCTCTCTCTCTCTCAATAACGAAAGTGTAATTCGTGAATTAATACTGAAAATAATGGAATACATTCAAAGCTTTTCAGCTGAAAGAAATACTTTTGTCTTGGTTATTACATATTTGAAAGTATACTAATACTGTCGCGTTTATCTTTTTCGTTGTTGTGAAATATTGTTCCCCCACCCCTTTCAAATGGGCGTATGAGATCTAGAATAAACCGTCTGAATCTGAATCTCTCTGTCAAACTCTCACCACACACACACACACACATACACACACACACACACACACACACACACACACACACACACACACACACACACAGAGAGAGAGAGAGAGAGAGAGAGAGAGAGAGAGAGAGAGAGAGAGAGAATGCCTGATTACATTTCCGTCAAGCCGTGGAAATGATAGAATCTGTCAGTGACTCTAGCACCAGGCAGTCAGCCTGTACCCCATCCTCAGTCCAGGTCCACAGACGACCCGAGTCCGAATACCACTGAACCGCTGCATGCTGTCCGGTAGTCCTGGACCACACTGGCCGAGACAGGAATGTTGACCCACCCGCTTTTGTGAAATTATGACGAAAACATTCGGACCCACTCTACCCTTTCCCACTCTCCACGCACGCCCCCCCCCCCCCCCCCACCCACACGCAGCACACACACACACACACACACACACACACACACACACACACACACCACACACACACTCACTCACACACCACACCACACGCATCGACACTGGACTCAGTTACTATGAGAATGAAACTCCTGTCGTTGAAAGGCACATGACGTGCACGCAGAAAACTGACTGACGTACATGACAAGGCCTGGTTCTAGAGAGATCAAGAATGGGACATAGTATGGCAGATCAAAGTGCCATGAGCGTCCTAGGAAAAGTTTCTGGAACTTATCAAGCTTGTCGGTCTCTCCCGCAGAATTTGGAGCGAGGGAAAGGAATAGAGGGATGGGGTGGGGAGGGGGGGGGGGGGGGGCGAGTAGCGTGTCAAGAAACTCCAGGACTTCAAGAATTTGGTATTTGTCAGCAGTCATCATTGAAATAAATGTAGCATGAAGTAGTTCTTTCAAAAACATCAAAGCAAAATGCAAATATATTTAATTAATTACCGATGTTAGTTCAGTTCGTGTTGGTTATAACGCAGTCGAGTGCAGGGAGGGGGGAGGGGGGGGGAGTGGAAGGACTGGGGGGGGGGGGGGGAGGGGGGCGGTCATGCCATTGTGTCAAGTTGTTACATCTTCAAAATAGATTCCGTACACGTTTGTTTCAAAACTGACGTTCATAAACCGGCGTGTTTCAACCATACTCAAAACGCCGCAAAACTGGGGTGAATTTTCCTGCAAAATCTAAGATTAAATGAAAAATAGTCTCTTCTAGAAACTAAAAAAAAAAAAAAGAAAGAAAGAACATCACATCCGGCGGAACACTCCTGAACATGATCATAAGGGAGACCACTGCAAAGTGCTTACGTCGAAGGTCATGTAAATCCCAACTCTCTCTGTGCACATGTCGTTGATGGTTCTTCATGTGGTATGTACCATGAGCCTCTTTAAAAGACACGGGGTGTGTAAGAACAGTAGCCTGTGTGTGGTCGGCGCAAGGCTGTTTCTTTTCGACCACTAAGCGAGCGGCAGATGGTACAACTCCCCAAGCATGGACGGATCTATTCGTGAGGTCCCATTCTCTTGCCACAGTTCCTTGACATGGCTGCAAGAAAAACTCGATCTTCTTCTTACAAACTTCTTACACAATTTCTTAACAGAATACGAGACATAAACACGGTTTTATTTCAGTCAAAAGTTTTTTTTTTTTTTTTTTTAAATCAGCCTTGAGTGCTTTCTGCAATAGGGTTAAAAAAAAGAATTTCCGCACTAAAAGGCGTGATGGCAGTACAACCAGTTTTAACGAACTACATCACTGACAGGTTTACATCCAATCTTTGTTTCGGTGAGTTTTGTGGCAGATCCTTTCAGCGGAGAGGGCAGAGGGGATAGATCCTTCCTGTGTGTTTTGTATATGTGTATATATACAAGCAGTTTGTGTGGGCGTGTGACTTCAGCCATCTGAATCTGATTCTATAACCGTCAAACGCGCGCGCGCGCGCCGACACAGCACACACACACACACACACACACACACACACACACACACACACACACACACGCAATCTCTCTCTCGCTGCTCTCTCTCTCTCTCTCTCTCTCACCCACACACACACACACACACACACAACACACACACACACACACACACACACACACACACACACACACACACACACACACACACGCACGCTCGCACACACGCACGCACGCACACGCGCACACGCACAAACTCATAGAATACATATGTACGCACGCTTGTATGTGTGATAAACATTGCAGTAGGTGTGTGAGTGTGCTCAGTACGTATTTTAGGAAAAGTATTAATGTAGTTACCTGCGTTCGTATAATTCTTCTGTTTGAATTCGTCGCAGACTCCCGGCTGGGAGGTTGTGGGTTCGATTCCCATCAGAACCGTTTATCTGTTGGATTTTTCTGTCCGACCGGCTTCTGCCGAGAGTTAAGTTTGCGATGGGATCGATTGGGAAGTCTGGGACCACACAGTCGAGTTTCAGTCACTTAATTGATGCGTCTCTGAGAGTGCGGCTCAGATTCCCTGACCAACTCAGCAGGTTTCTACATTTCTTGGAACCTGGTTGACCTTGAGATACATCGTGACAGTAAGCGCAGCGTACAGCCCGGTCACGCTGCCTCAGATCTGAATGGAACTAGCGTCATCCTCATCATCCTCATCGATTAGCATAAAAAAAAAGTCTCAATTTCTGTGCCCCTTCATGCCCTGCTGTCTCGTGTGACCTCAGTTCCGATGACATCTCCACGTCCAAGCCCTTGGCTTGGTTCTGCTGTTGGGTTCACCTGTATTGGTTCTGGGTTCACCTGTATTGGTTCTGCTGTTGGGTTCACCTGTATTGGTTCTGCTGTTGGGTTCACCTGTATTGGTTCTGCTGTTGGGTTCACCTGTATTGGTTCTGCTGTTGTTGGGTTCACCTGTATTGGTTCTGCTGTTGGGTTCACCTGTATTGGTTCTGCTGTTGGATTCACTGTATTGGTTCTGCTATTGGGTTCACCTGTACTGGTTCTGTTGTTGGGTTCACCTGTATTGGTTCTGCTGTGGGGTTCACTGTATTGGTTCTGCTGTTGGGTTCACCTGTATTGGTTCTGCTGTGGGGTTCACCTGTATTGGTTCTGCTATTGGGTTCACCTGTATTGGTTCTGCTTGTTGGGTTCACCTGTATTGGTTCTGCTGTTGGGTTCACTGTATTGGTTCTGCTGTTGGGTTCACCTGTATTGGTTCTGTTGTGGGGTTCACCGTATTGGTTCTGTTGTGGGGTTCACTGTATTGGTTCTGCTGCTGGGTTCACCGTATTGGTTCTGCTGCTGGGTTCACCTGTATTGGTTCTGCTGTTGGGTTACCTGTATTGGTTCTGCTGCTGGGTTCACCTGTATTGGTTCTGCTGTTGGGTTCACCTGTATTGGCTCTGCTGTTGGGTTCACCTGTATTGGTTCTGCTGCTGGGTTTACCTGTATTGGTTCTGCTGTTGGTTCACCTGTATTGGTTCTGTTGTTGGGTTCACCTGTATTGGTTCTGCTGTTGGGTTCACCTGTATTGGTTCTGCTGTTGGGTTCACCTGTATTGGTTCTGCTGTTGGGTTCACCGTATTGGCTCTGCTGTTGGGTTCACCTGTATTGGCTCTGCTGCTGGGTTTACCTGTATTGGTTCTGCTGTTGGGTTCACCTGTATTGGTTCTGCAGCTGGGTTCACCTGTATTGACAAATTCATGGGGACTGTCGTCGGACTGACGTGGTGTCCCCTTCTGGCCTAGCTCCTCGACTAAGCAATCATTGTCGTCAGTAGGGGGCGTAGTAGGTGGTGTCCTGCGTATATCGGATCAGAACAGGCGCCTCTGAATACCACAGAAATGACTCGGCAGCAGTGCAGTGTCTCCTCCGGTGGGTTGCCTCATGACGACTTGACATTGACTGCTCCCTGTGGATTGCCGGTGCCGGGGCTGCGGCGGGACGGGGCAGGCTGTGGCTGTGCACGGGGGCAGGAGGGGCGTGGGTGCAGTGCCACTGAGCTGGCACAGAAGATGGGACAGCAAAACAAATCGAAACAAAACAATTTCAGAATGTATGCGTAAGTGGCTGAACGCCACTCTTTAGACAGAGTAAATTTTCAGTTTGTGAACAGCCTTTTCCGAAAAATAAAAGTCATTCAGTATATAGTACTTCATTTAAAATGGAAGACAACAGAGGGGAAAGCAGCTGACCAGTTTTACTATGAAGGAATCATGGTGAGACTGAAATAAACCGGTTTACTTCTGAAGACAAACTTGAAGAAGACGATATGCTGGGGCTTGAAATAATAAGAACGGAACTCGTAGGAGCGTAGCCCTTCGCCGAGGATGAACGGATCCTGGATCTGCCTTTTGATGCAGATCCGTATGATAGATCCGCTACAGAATTAAAGGGTCCGTCCTTGGGACACTGTCCATGTTTTCACGAGGTTTTCTTGACATCGGATTTGATGAAGGTTTTGCGTAATGTTGTTGAAAAACAAAGCAACAGACACGAGTGAAACCATTACCATCTTGGTAGAGGAAACAAACACCGCACTGGTTTCATCTCCGTCTACAATGAATCAGCACTCTGAAGCTCAGTAATTGACCAGTACACACACACACACACACACACACACACACACACACACACACACACACAACGCGCGCGCGCGCGCACGTTCGCACGCACGCACGCACACGCACACACACACACACGCACACACACACACGACACCACACACACACACACACACACACACTTAAATGGTCTTCAACTGAGAGCTTGTAATTTCCTTGAGACACAGAGACTACAGTGACTTCAAAGTGGAAGCGGAGACGATTGGTTTTTCAGTGTGGCTTTCGTAAACAGGTATCCTTGCGGCGTTGTTTGAAACAAAAAGCGGACACACCTAAAAAGCCGTGCACTCCGCCTTTTAAACGTTTGATAACGATGCATTGAAAATCTGTGGGGTTTTTCGGCATCATTCTTTCCTGTTTTCCGGCTATCCTGATTCTCTCTTCCGGTTTCCGCCATTTTTTCATTTATCAGGATGAAGATTCTGAAGTTATTAAATGGACACTGCTGATTGTACAATGTATTTGATAACGTCTTTCAGGCTGATTACTACGCCAAGGTTTGTTCTGCTGCTTTGCTGTTGTAAAAGTGCGCCCAGATACAACTAGTCACGAACGTGAATGAAGCAGAGGGACCAGAATTGGTTCTGTCGCTTTGGTACTATGAGAATGAGCCCCTTACTGAACAAATACGGTTTGTAATGTTTTGCAGACTGACTACAGATTAGGGCTTGTTCTGTTGCTTTGTTGTCATGAAGACGGGAGTGTCAGTGACTAGATACAATCCCACGAGGTTTTCATTCGTACGTTGTGTGTGTGTGTGTGTGTGTGTGTGTGTGTGTGTGTGTTTTAAAGTACGAAAAAGAGAGACAACTTGGCTCTTGAAAGAACAAAAGCGGGAAGGCGTGGATAGGGGCGGCGGGGAGGCGGGGGGGGGGGGGGGGGGGGGGGGGGGGGGGAAGGGGGGGGAGAGAAAAAGGGGAGGAACATTCATGAGCGAGGCGACACTGGTGGTCAATAGGATCTGAGGACGTTGTTTTCGTCATTTGCGTTAGAGGCCACCCCCACCCCCCACCCCCCCCCCCCCCCCCCCCCCCCCCTGCCCCTTTCCCTGTCTCCCTTTTTCCACCCTCCCCCACCTCGCCTCCATCCCCCCACAAATGTCCCTCATCTTCCTGTCTCTCTTCCGTCCCCCTCCCCCTCCCCCCCCCTCCCCCCTCCCCCCCCCCCCCCCCCCCCCCCTCCCCCCCTCAGTGTTCTGACTCGGGGTGGTCAAAGGGTCGGCCCGAGGGCCCCGGATTGTTTGGCGGCTGCCGCTGTGAATGCATGGAAAAGATTTAGTGCCACCCGCCGACGCCAAAGAAGATACGGCAGACCGACGGCCTCAAAAGATTACATTAGCATTTTATTATTCTTCTACATGGAGCGATTTGCATTTCGTCAAATGTTAAAATGCAAAAACGCCAGGAATATATTCGTACTTGTTTTGAAGGTGCGTTCTGTGTTTCGCGGGTTTAATATCACAGCGTAATTTCTGCGAAATTGGAACTACCCTTCTTTTTGTTTTTGTTCTTGTTGTCAGTTTTAAAGCTACGACGTTAAGCTTTCTTTTGTTGCTGTTGTTGTAATGTGTGTGAGTGTGTGTGTGTGTGTGTGTGTGTGTGTGTGTGTGTGTGTGTGTGTGTGCGTGTGTGTGTGTGTGCGTGTGTGTGTGTGTGTTGTGTGTGTGTGTGTGTGTGTGCGTGTGTGTGTGTGTGTGTGTGTGTGAAGCATCAGCATGTTGCCATATCGATATGTGTTGCGTGCGTGTGTGCGTGCGTGTGTGTGAAGCACTAAAAAGAGAACGGGAAAGAATTTTCGTAGAAAGAGAATGTTTATGCATAGATGGTCACACTACTCAGAGCTGGTGGATATTTAAATTTTGCGTTGATATTCGTTTCGTTTTTAAGCGTGTATATAATTATTTTCATTTTCCTCTAGATGCATTTACAAGATAAATTTTGCGTGCGTTCTCCTGTGTAAGTAGGCTAATGAGTGGCTTAGATTAGCGTTGGTTTAAATGAGATAATTATGAGAGTTTCGGCTCCTTGAATGTGTTTTTAGCCAATGTAGGGCATTGTCTTCAAAGGGGGGGGGGGGGGGGGGGGGGTTGTCAAGGGAGCGAAACCTCTCACAAAAGGCCTTAAACGCTTTAGGGGAAAAGAATGCCGCATGTGGTGGAGAAATAGGTAACGGACTGATTGGCAGTAGCGCCCTTACCTCGTGCATACGGTCGAACTGTGTCAAGGAGGTTGAAGTGGTCAGGTAATTAATTGTCACTTGATAGATGGCGCCTAATGTAGTGAGGACGCTCTCAAGTTCGAACCTTTCCGACAGCGAATGGGAGGAAAATTTAACCACTAGGACTTTGGAGCATCGAGTTGGCGCTGAATACTTAGTCAGCTGATGTTGCTTTGTATACAGACCTTGAAGAACAGGAGTCTTGGGCTTGTTCAGATGGTATTGCTGTGGGGCACTGTGCTGATGCTTTGTACACTTGAAGAACAGAGTCTTGG
>CM065742.1:40182801-40195301 GCA_033310375.1 Conus canariensis
TGCTCCCAGGATTCACCGAAAGGGGGAGAGAAATGATGAATCCATCGGTGCTCAACCAATCATGACTGCAAATCCCAAACGGACTATGAACATGGACCAAATGGAATATCCATGTGTCTGTGGAAAGCGTTTCGCTACCACCCGTGGCATGAAGATCCACAGAACAAAGATGGGATGTGTGAAGACTCATCTGAATGAGCAGCAGCGCACTGCATCAGCAGATAAGACGTCGGAAGACCAAGGCCAGGATTTAAACCACAGTGCCAAGGACATCCACGCTGTTGGTTCGGATGAGGAATTTGTACAGGCCCTCGATGCCAGGCGCCTGAAACTCAACCTGCCACGAGCAAACGAAACTGAAGATTGGGAGAAACTGGATGCAAAAATCGTCCAAAGACTCGATGCACTGATAGGGAAAAGCACCCTGGAACACAAACTAGCCACATATGGGGACATTGTGTATGCCACATGTAGAGACGCCTATGGAGCAAAACTACCCAAAGAGAAAACACCTCCAAAGAAATCCAGACGCCAAGAAAAGATGGACAAGATCAGGGTCCAAAAGAAAAACCTCAAGATGCAAATGAAGACCGCACTGCCAGCTGAAAAACAAGGCTTGGAAAAACTGTGGAAAGACCTGAAAGAAAAACACAGCGCCCTCAGCAAAGCGGAATCTGCGAGGAAGAGGAAGAGCAAAAAGAAGAAGACACAAGAGCGCTTCTTCAGAGACCCTTCCAGTTTGCCAGAACACTGTTTGAGCAGCCAAAATCTGGGACCCTAAGTGTGGACAAAGGAGTTCTTGAGCAGCATCTGAGGAAAACATACTCTGACCCACAGAGCAAAGCACCACTCGACATTCAAGGTCTGGTGTGGCCAACCAACCCTGAGGAACAGTTCAATGGCAAGCCTCCAACGTTGGCGGAAATCAAGAAGGTGGTCGACAAAGCCAGAGCCAAATCATCACCAGGGCCAAACGGAATACCTTACCAGCTTTACAAGAAATGTCCCAAGGTGCTGGAGTGGCTCCACAGGCTGCTGCGATCGGCTTGGAGAAACCAGAAGATCAGCGGCCAGTGGATGACGGCAGATGGTGTGTACATCCCCAAAGAGCAAAACTCAAGTGACATCAGCCAGTTCAGGCCAATATCACTACTGAACGTCGAAGGGAAAATCTTCTTCTCTGTCATGGCAGCAAGGCTGACCAAGTACCTGATGGAAAACAAGTACTTGGATGTGTCAGTCCAGAAAGGTGGCATCCCAGGCGTGGCTGGCTGTGTAGAACACGCCACAATGATCTGGGACGCAATCCAAAAAGCAAAAACAGAAAAGAGAGACCTGGACGTAGTGTGGCTTGATCTGGCAAACGCATATGGATCTGTGCCCCATGAGATGATACAGTTGGCTCTTGAGATGTACCATGTGCCAAAGAACATCCGCGACATGCTCAAAAGTACTTCAATGGCTTCTCAATGCGGTTCTCTACCAAGGAGTACACAACTGACTGGATCAACTTGGAAGTGGGTATTGCAATGGGCTGTGCAATTTCCCCGATACTGTTCGTGCTGGCAATGGAACTCATCTTGAAAGCAGCAACAAACAACGCGAGACAAACAGACCTTGGCGATGGATACAAGATGCCTCCTCTCAAGGCCTTCATGGATGACACTACAGTGATTTCATCCAGAGAAGACGAGACACGTCATGTGCTGGAGAGGCTGGACGACATAGTTGCCTCATCCAGAATGAAGTACAAGCCAAAGAAATCACGGAGTCTCTCACTGAGGAAAGGAAAAGTGGCCGGATCTGTGGTCTTCAGTGTTGCCAACCAGGCCATTCCAACAGTCACAGAAGAACCAGTCAAGAGCCTTGGAAGATGGTATGATGATACGCTGAAAGACACACAAAGAGCAAAAGAAACCAAGCAGATGGCGGAGGAAGGCTTGGAGACCATTGACCAGTGTGGGCTCCCTGGCAAGTACAAGGTCTGGTGTCTGCAGTTCATGCTGATACCAAAGCTCCTGTGGCCTCTGATGATATACGACATCTGCACCAGCATAGTGGAGGCAATGGAAGCCAAAATCAACAAGTTCACAAGGAAATGGCTTGGTGTCCCACCCTGTCTGACTGACATAGCGCTGTACTGTCGCCAAGCAAAGCTGAAACTACCACTGAAATCCATCCTGGAGGAATACAAAGCAGGGAAGATCAGACTTCAAAGCATGCTGGAGGACTCAGGAGACAAGGTGGTAGAAGCAATCAAGCCCCAGCTGAAGACAGGCAGAAAATGGAAAGTTCAAGAGGCGATGGATTCTGCAAAAGAAAGTCTCAAGATCAGAGAAATAACAGGACACACACAGACCAACAGACAAGGACTGGGGGTGACCAAAACTGAATGGTGGTCAAAGGCCAAAGGAAAAGCCAAAAGAGACATGATGATTCAGGAGATGAGAAAAGAAGAAGACCAAAAAAGACTCCAAAAAGCAGTCCAGCAGAGCCAGCAAGGGCAATGGACAACGTGGGAGAATGCACTCCAAAGAAGTCTCACTTGGAATGACATTTGGCGCATGGCCCCTCTCAGGATCAGCTTCATTCTCAGATCTGCATATGACCTTCTGCCCTCAAATGCAAACCTGGTGAAGTGGGGGAAAACAGACGATCCTGCATGCCCCCTCTGCCATGAAAAACAAACAGTGGAGCATGTCCTAAGCTCATGTAAAGTAGCCCTGGCTCAAGGAAGGTACACATGGAGGCACAACCAAGTGCTCAAAGAGATTGTACAAGTAGTCTGGGCTAGTACCAACACCACAAAAGGGAAAATCAGGACTCCAAAAGCACCCGCAACATTCTTCACGGCAGGAGGCAGCAAATCATGGCCAAGAACAACAGTGCCACTCGAAACATGCAGGCAGAGTCTGCTGGACGGGGCAGATGACTGGGAGTGCACTGCAGACCTCCCAGAATGGAAGAGTCACCCAGAGATCATCAGCAAGAGTGGCATGAGACCAGACATAGTAGTCCACTCTAAGTCAACCAAGCAGCTGATCATGATCGAGCTCACGGTGCCATATGAGAACAGAATGGAGGCAGCTCAAATCTACAAGACTGAAAAGTATGCTGATCTGGCAAACAGCCTGAGGAGAGAAGGCTATCAGGTCAAAGTCCTCACTGCAGAAATTGGAGCTAGAGGGTTTGTAGGAACGTCTGCATACAGCCTCATGAAACAGCTCTCAGTTGCAGGGAGGGAAAAAACCAGAGCCCTGAAAGCAATGGCAGAAGCGGCAGAGAGGTGTTCAAGCTGGATCTGGTCAAGGAGGAACAAAAGTGAACTTCATAAGGCTTAATTTCCCTACAAATATCAGGTGTCCCCGTGGCTCAGTGGTTAAAGCGCGAGTCATTAAGTGGAAAATGAGCATGTCCAGAGGGTCATGGGTTCGAATCCCAGCCATGGCTCGTCCCAAGATGGGAAAAAAAAAGGGGCAGCAGAGGGACATCCGGAGTCATGAACCGGGTGTGGCCCAACCCCCCTAGAGTGTCAGGAGATAAGGGCCGAAACACTTGCTTGAAGGGGCTTCTCTTCTGAGGACTCTCTGCTGCCACGCTCTCCACGAGTTTCTTTCTACTGGTGAGTTACACTTTCCCATTTTTTGCAGCAGAATATTAGTTGGGTAAAGATTATGCAAAATGTTCCATTGCAACTCTCGTAGGCGCACCTCTTTTGTGACTTTCCTGGGCATTAACCACATGTGTTTGTTAATTGTAATATTTACTTTTCTTTGCCAAAAGTTGACAGCATGTGTTGTTACTGGCGATTTGTTACTTTTTGACTCTAAGTATCTTCTTATATAATTAGGTTTTCTATGGAAGTGACCCGCTTCTGATTCGTTTACTAGACCTCTATTTGCTTCGCCTCTCTCTATCCAATCGACCCATTTCCTTGGACAAGCATTAACTAACGCATTATACTGAAAGAGTGTAACAGCTGGATTTTGGTTAATCCTTTCTTGTACTTCTTCTACAGCAAGAAGTCTGTTTTCATTTAAGCTAACGATGTCACTTAGTGTTCTAAAGCCTGCCTTTTGCCACTGTGGGAAAAATAACATTTTGTTTTTAAACTGAATAAGATGATTATTAAAAAGACCTTGATCCAACACGTTTTCCTGTGAAACTTCATTGAGCGGAATCCTTGATTTTTTATTTAGGTATGTCAAGAAAGCTTCCAACCAAAACTTGTTCTTTATATATTCCTTTCCAATAAAGTCCTTTCTAGAGCAGTTAATTTTAAAGAGATTTTGGAAGTCTGATACTCTGCTGAAGTGCCATTTAGGCAAACATGTCCAGTTTTGTTCCTCTTTGAACAATCTTCCGATCCATTGCAAGTTAAATATCTGTTGAAGTTCTAGCATATTGACCATTTGAACTCCACCCTCTATGTAGTCTGACTCCATAGTTTTTCGTTTAACCTTTTCGAACGCTCTTTTGTTGACGTTTTCCGTTGCCAGATAAATTTATATAGCACGGTGTTAATCTTTGTTAAAACATGAACTGGAAAACCTATTGACTGCATGATGTACACGAACTGACTTATGAGAAATGTTTTTATTATCACAATTTTCCCCTGAATGCTGAGATCCCTTTTGCTCCACTCCCTTATCGATTTATGTAGACTGTTCATTCGTGTTTGCCAATTTTCCTCGTTGTCCTGAGCCAGGTTATTTCGGCTAAAAACAATGCCTAAAATCTTAATCGTATCTACAAGCTCAAACGGGCAGTCCTGCAAGGGTTGAGCAACACCAATTCGTAGTATTTTAGTTTTTTGATTGTTCAACAGTAACCCACTAAATCTTCCAAATTGCATTATTATATCCGTTACAATTTTTAAGTCAGTTTGACCTTTAAGAAAAAAGGTAGTGTCATCTGCCATCTGTTTTATACGAATGCTTTTTGGGTTCACGTTTTGTGTACTTGGCAATTTTATTCCGGTGACTGAGCTATTTCTAACTTTACAGGCCAGTATTTCTACCGCTAAAATAAAGGCCAGGGGCGAAAATGGGCACCCCTGTCGAATGCCACAGTTGACTTTAAAATACTCAGACAACCACCCTCCATGATTAATACAACTTACGTTATTTTTCATTAAAACGGACACCCAACGTATGAAATCGGGTCCAAAACCAAAAACATTGAACGTGTGCAACAAGTATGTCCTAGATATCAAGTCAAACGCTTTGGCATAGTCTAGCGCAAGTATGTATCCAGCTCTGCCTGTTACATTTAAGTAATTTATAACGTCGTCTATAGTTCTCAACACTGTGGCAATATTTCTGCCTTTCATGTATCCTACCTGGTCTTCACTAATCAGCTTGTGTAAAACACTTGCAGGTATAGTTAGTTGTTCCAGGTGTCGTCTTGGGAAACGCCCTAGGTGGATCTCTAGAGCATACCTTTATCAGGTGTCCAGTTGTGTTATTTTCAGTAATAGTATTGCCGTTTTTACTGTTATCACTGTTGTTGCATGGCAATGCATGTTTCATTTTCAGACTGGACAGACTGTTTCGTGGCTTGACATGTTTGGTTTTGATGTGTTCATGTTTTAAGACGAGTTCAGCTCTTGTTTGACCCTGTTTATTGGTCGACACTGGACCAGTTGGAGATAACAGAGCCTTCTTTAAATAAAAAAAACGGGTATTTCCGCTGTCTGTCTTCACGTGTGGTTTTTGAGGTGACAGTGTCGAAAAAGACAGGTGCCCTATGATCATGTGCCTAACAAGGTTTAACCTTGTTTGTTTTCTTCGGGGAGTGTGGTCGTTAGACGTGTACTTATCTACATTCTGTCTCTCGCTCTCTCTCTCTCTCTCTCTCTCTCTCTCTCTCTCTTCTCTCTCTCTCTCTCTCTCTCGCTCTCGTTGTTCGTCAATGTCTGTTTGTATGTCTGTCTGTCTGTCTCTTTGTTTGTCTGCCTGTCTGTCTACTGTCTTTCTGCCTGCCTGTGTGTCAGTTTGTCTGTCTGTCTATCTGCCTCTCTCTCTCTCTCTCTCTCTCTCGCTCTCTTCCTTCTCTCTCTCTCTCTCTCTCTCTCTCTCTCTCTCTCTTTCTTTCTCTGTCGTTGTTGTTCGTCTCTGTCTGTTTGTATGTCTGTCTGTCTGTTTCTCTGTTTGTCTGCCTGTCTGTCTGTCTACTGTTTGCCTGCCTGTGTGTCGGCTTGTCTGTCTGTCTGTCTGTCTATCTGCCTCTCCCTCTCTCTCTCTCTCTCTCTCTCTCTCTCTCTCTCTCTCTCTCTCCTCTCCCTCCCTCGCTCTCTTCCTTCTCTCTCTCTCTCTCTCTCTCTCTCTCTCTCTCTCTCTCTCTCTCTCTCTCTCTCTCTCGCTGAATTTCTGTCTGCCGCACGTATCTGTCTGTTTGTCTCTCTGACTGACTGACTGTCTGACTGCCTGCCCGCCTGCCTGTTTTCTCTCTCTCTCTCTCTCTCTCTCTCTCTCTCTCTCTCTCTCTCTCTCTCTCTCTCTCTCTCTGTGGCTTTCCCCTCCCTCCCGCTGTTCACCTCCAATCTGTAGTGTTTGAGTGGCACGCTTCGGCCGATCGATAACGTCAGAGAGTTCTGTTCCGCTCTCACGACTCCCATGGCGGTCAGGTTGGCCAGTGAGTCAGGAGTGAGGCCTACCCAGGGCTCTCTCTTCTCTCTCTCTCTCTCTCTCTCTCTCTCTTTCTCTCTCTCTTCCTTATAAATACACGCACGAACACACACACATATACACACGCGCGCGCGCGCCAGCGTGCGCCCACGGACGCATGCACGCACGCACGCACGCACGCGCGCGCACACACACCACACACACACACACACACACACACACACACACACACACACACACACGCACGCACGCACGCACGCACGCACGCACGCACACACACACACACACACACTTTCTCTTGGTCACACATACAGATACGTTGGAGCGCATGCGCGCGCGCGCACACACACAACAACAACAACAACAACAACAACAACAACAACAACAACAACAACAACAACAACAACACACACACACACACACACACACACACACACACACACACACACACACACACACACAGAACGAAACGAACGAACGAAATGATTTATTGCTTTAAAGCAGTACAGTTTCCTTAGCAATTCGATTCGATCCACCATGATAGAAATAAACGCGGTACATGTTCGTCTGACATGGAAACCATGACAAACTTGTCCTTTTTTTCAAACACAGTTCTGACATATTTCATGTCACTGGTCAGGCACTGGTCACGATGATTCCGTCTGCGGCGTGAGTCTTGAGCCCAGGCTGTCACCCCAGGTAGAATAGGATCAGGCCGTGTAGCGTCTCCAGTGTCCATGCAGCACGTGCCTGGATGTCAGCGTGTTGTGTTCTGCTGACACGTTTTCCTCGGCGGAGACTGGCCAGTTTTGTCCGCTCCTCTGTCAACATGTGTCTGTCATCTTGCTTCACAAACCAGAACGAACAATCACTGTCATCTGGCGTACACGGAACCTCCAACACCAGATCGTCCGATTCACAGAGTAATATGTCTGATCCACTGGAACGATCAAGAGCGATTTTTCTGAATAACTTGTTTCTGCATTTGTCTCTCAGGTGTCTCTGGACAGATTTTTTCGGTCAGAGTGGCAACGTAACTTTTAACGACACTTGTACTGAAACCTGCCACGAGGTTTTCATACACCGGCTCGATGTCCGTGTCAGCTGGTGGAGAGAGGACAGAGCTATCGATGTACTCACATGTTTCAGCACTATCGTTCAGGCGCGAAGTATCATTCTCCGATCTTACTGGATCATCCGAGCTAACCGCGTGACTTGAGTGTGTAGCCACTGTGTGTTCCGTTTCTGGGTCATGTTCACACAGGTTTTCAAATCTTGCATCGATCGAAGACGGAGTGTTCAAAACAGTTACAGAAGCTTCATCATGTTGTCCACTTGCCTGCCAGAGAGAGAGAGAGAGAGAGAGAGAGGAGGAGGATAGAAGGCGAGCAGGCAGGCAGACAGACAGACAGACAGACGGACCAGAGAAAAAGCAGTTACGTGAGAGAATGTGGCTGTATCCATCATCCGATTGTCCTAGGACGGTTGGGTGAATTGCAAACGGTTAAAAACAGAGGAGATAGCTGGGTCAGTGGCCTTATGTACACTTTGCTGAAAATATCGCTCAGAAGGCGCCCTGTCTTGTTTACACCTGAACAGCCGGCCTTGTGTACACTTGCTGAAAATATCGCTCAGAAGGCGCCCTGTCTTGATTAGACCTGAACAGCCGGCCTTCTGTACACTTGCTGAAAATATCGCTCAGAAGGCGCCCTGTCTTGTTTACACCTAAACAGCCGGCCTTCTGTACACTTGCTGAAAATATCGCTCAGAAGCGCCCTGTCTTGTTTACACCTAAACAGCCGGCCTTGTGTACACTTGCTGAAAATATCGCTCAGAAGGCGCCCTGTCTTCTTTACACTTCAACAACCGGCCTTGTGTACACTTGCTGAAAATATCGCTCAGAAGGCGCCCTGTCTTCTTTACACTTCAACACCGGCCTTGTGTACACTTGCTGAAAATATCGCTCAGAAGGCGCCCTGTCTTCTTTACACTTCAGCAACCGGCCTTGTGTACACTTGCTGAAAATATCGCTCAGAAGGCGCCCTGTCTTCTTTACACTTCAACAACCGGCCTTGTGTACACTTGCTGAAAATATCGCTCAGAAGGCGCCCTGTCTTCTTTACACTTCAACAACCGGCCTTGTGTACACTTGCTGAAAATATCGCTCAGAAGGCGCCCTGTCTTCTTTACACTTCAACAACCGGCCTTGTGTACACTTGCTGAAAATATCGCTCAGAAGGCGCCCTGTCTTCTTTACACTTCAACAACCGGCCTTGTGTACACTTGCTGAAAATATCGCTCAGAAAGCGCCCTGTCTTCTTTACACTTCAACAACCGGCCTTGTGTACACTTGCTGAAAATATCGCTCAGAAAGCGCCCTGTCTTCTTTACACTTCAACAACCGGCCTTGTGTACACTTGCTGAAAATATCGCTCAGAAAGCGCCCTGTCTTCTTTACACTTCAACAACCGGCCTTGTGTACACTTGCTGAAAATATCGCTCAGAAGCGCCCTGTCTTCTTTACACTTCAACAACCGGCCTTGTGTACACTTGCTGAAAATATCGCTCAGAAAGCGCCCTGTCTTCTTTACACTTCAACAACCGGCCTTGTGTACACTTGCTGAAAATATCGCTCAGAAGGCGCCCTGTCTTCTTTACACTTCAACAGCCGGCCTTGTGTACACTTGCTGAAAATATCGCTCAGAAGGCGCCCTGTCTTCTTTACACTTCAACAGCCGGCCTTGTGTACACTTGCTGAAAATATCGCTCAGAAAGCGCCCTGTCTTCTTTACACTTCAACAACCGGCCTTGTGTACACTTGCTGAAAATATCGCTCAGAAGGCGCCCTGTCTTCTTTACACCTGAACAGCCGGCCTTGTGTACACTTGCTGAAAATATCGCTCAGAAGGCGCCCTGTCTTCTTTACACTTCAACAACCGGCCTTGTGTACACTTGCTGAAAATATCGCTCAGAAGGCGCCCTGTCTTCTTTACACTTCAACAACCGGCCTTGTGTACACTTGCTGAAAATATCGCTCAGAAGCGCCCTGTCTTCTTTACACTTCAACAACCGGCCTTGTGTACACTTGCTGAAAATATCGCTCAGAAGGCGCCTGTCTTCTTTACACTTCAACAGCCGGCCTTGTGTACACTTGCTGAAAATATCGCTCAGAAGGCGCCCTGTCTTCTTTACACTTCAACAGCCGGCCTTGTGTACACTTGCTGAAAATATCGCTCAGAAGGCGCCCTGTCTTCTTTACACTTAACAGCCGGCCTTGTGTACACTTGCTGAAAATATCGCTCAGAAGGCGCCCTGTCTTCTTTACACCTTCAACAACCGGCCTTGTGTACACTTGCTGAAAATATCGCTCAGAAGGCGCCCTGTCTTCTTTACACCTGAACAACCGGCCTTGTGTACACTTGCTGAAAATATCGCTCAGAAGGCGCCCTGTCTTCTTTACACCTGAACAGCCGGCCTTGTGTACACTTGCTGAAAATATCGCTCAGAAGGCGCCCTGTCTTCTTTACACCTGAACAGCCGGCCTTGTGTACACTTGCTGAAAATATCGCTCAGAAGGCGCCCTGTCTTCTTTACACTTCAACAGCCGGCCTTGTGTACACTTGCTGAAAATATCGCTCAGAAGGCGCCCTGTCTTCTTTACACCTGAACAGCCGGCCTTGTGTACACTTGCTGAAAATATCGCTCAGAAGGCGCCCTGTCTTCTTTACACTTCAACAGCCGGCCTTGTGTACACTTGCTGAAAATATCGCTCAGAAGGCGCCCTGTCTTCTTTACACCTGAACAGCCGGCCTTGTGTACACTTGCTGAAAATATCGCTCAGAAGGCGCCCTGTCTTCTTTACACCTGAACAGCCGGCCTTGTGTACACTTGCTGAAAATATCGCCCAGAAGGCGCCCTGTCTTCTTTACACTTCAACAACCGGCCTTGTGTACACTTGCTGAAAATATCGCTCAGAAGGCGCCCTGTCTTCTTTACACTTCAAACAACCGGCCTTGTGTACACTTGCTGAAAATATCGCTCAGAAGGCGCCCTGTCTTCTTTACACTTCAACAACCGGCCTTGTGTACACTTGCTGAAAATATCGCTCAGAAGGCGCCCTGTCTTCTTTACACTTCAACAACCGGCCTTGTGTACACTTGCTGAAAATATCGCTCAGAAGGCGCCCTGTCTTCTTTACACTTCAACAACCGGCCTTGTGTACACTTGCTGAAAATATCGCTCAGAAGGCGCCCTGTCTTCTTTACACTTCAACAACCGGCCTTGTGTACACTTGCTGAAAATATCGCTCAGAAGGCGCCCTGTCTTCTTTACACCTGAACAACCGGCCTTGTGTACACTTGCTGAAAATATCGCTCAGAAGGCGCCCTGTCTTCTTTACACCTGAACAACCGGCCTTGTGTACACTTGCTGAAAATATCGCTCAGAAGGCGCCCTGTCTTCTTTACACCTGAACAACCGGCCTTGTGTACACTTGCGAAAATATCGCTCAGAAGGCGCCCTGTCTTCTTTACACCTGAACAACCGGCCTTGTGTACACTTGCTGAAAATATCGCCCAGAAGGCGCCCTGTCTTCTTTACACCTGAACAACCGGCCTTGTGTACACTTGCTGAAAATATCGCTCAGAAGGCGCCCTGTCTTCTTTACACCTGAACAACCGGCCTTGTATGAAAACTGTTTCCTCAATTTCATCCGTTTGTCTGTCTGTGTACCTGTCTGTCTCGCTCCTTTCATGTTCTCTTCTTTCTTCTTCTTTCCTCCATCCTCCCGCACCTCTCTTTCTCATTCTTTTTCTCTCCCTCTCTCCCTCTCTCTCCCTCTCTCTCCCTCTCTGTCCCTCTCTCCCATTCTGTCCGCCTCTGTCTCTGTCTGTCTCTTCCTTTCTCTCTCTCCTTCCTCCCCCCCCTCTCTCTCTCTCTCTCTGTTCCTCCCTCCCCCTTCCCTTCCATTCATGTCCCTCCCTCTCTCCCCTTTCCTTCTCTCCCTCCCCCCTCCCCCCTCTCTCTCTCCCTCTCTCCCTCTCTCAGTCTTTCTCTCAGTCTCTCTCTCTCTCCTCCCTCCCTCCCCCCCCCCCTCCTCTCTCTCTCCCTCAAACTTTGTTTTTGATCAGTTTCTGCACGAGTAGTAGCGGTGTATTAGGCGTGAACAAGTGAATTATTCATGTCGTTTATGAACGGTTTTCCTCACTGATTGTCTTCTTATATCTGTCTCTCCGTATCAACGCCTTCTTCCTTGCGCTGAACCCTGCGAAGTGATCTGAAGCGATCAAAGCTAAGTGAATTTTCGTTTTTTATTCGTTTATGTCTCACCTGATGAAGACCTAAGAGGTCGAAACGCGTTGTGTTTCGTCTTGTGACTCGTTTGTCCACGTTCTCTGGGCGGTTCGCTAACATTTATTTAAGATTATTTTATTCAGTTTTTGCAATGCCCTCAGACCCATATGAACAATTAAGTAGGCATAAGTAACCATAAAGCAGTCACGGTATTGACCGTGTTAAGCATGCAAATATGTACACATGCAAGTTTTAATTTCTTATCTTTAAACATTCTACCTCATAAATTCCTAATTTAATAATCAATTTTTCAGAGGGATTTTAACCTTTAAGCTAGAAGGGAATTTGTAATAATAGATGGGAATTTTTTTATCGCTAAGATAAGTGTTGGACAAACTAGTAGAAAAGGGCATAATTCTTCTCTCACATTTCCATCATACTGGCTACAGTTTGGGTTGTTAGGATTCCAAAGCGAGCAATGCCGTTCAAAGGTAGTTTACTGCATCTTAGTAAGCTGATAGCTCGACAATGTTCAAAGGATGTAACAAGACCAATGTAGTTCGCTTGGCATACTTCAGG
>CM065742.1:40207801-40235301 GCA_033310375.1 Conus canariensis
AAAGAGGGGGGAAGGGAAGGAAGGAAGAGAAGAGAAAAAAAAAAAAAAAGAAGAGAGAGAGAGAGAGAGAGAGAGAGAGACGCTTGCGTGCGCACACACACACACACACATACACACACACACACACACACACACACACACACACACACACACACACACACACACACACACACACACAAACGCGCGGGCCCGTGAGCGCGCACACACGTGCGCAGATAGAGGAGAGAGAGAGAGAGAGAGAGAGAGAGAGACAGACAGACAGACAGACAGACAGACAGACAGACAGACAGACAGACAACCAGACAGACAGCGAGAGAGAGAGAGAGAGGGGGGGGGAGAGAGAGAGAGAGAGGGGGGGGGGGGCAGAGACACGCGGAATGAACGCTTAACACAAGGCGTAAGGTATCACCTAAGGGGAATGTACAATGGCCGCTGGCTGTGAATGTTAATTCTTCACTGTTTCCCCAGATAGCCGTGTAACGGGGAAATTATCCTTCACAGTGTGAATAATGAAGTCCAGAGAAATGAAGCCTCTGCATTATTCCTCACCAAGTCCCATGCGCGTACTCAAATACATAGACCCGCGCGTTGGGATGTGTGGTCAGCCAGATATTCACGCTCGCACGCGCACACACACACACACACACACACGCACGCACGCACGCACGCACGCACGCATACATACATACATACATACAGGCACGCACGCACACACACACACGCAAGCGCGCACGCACGCACACTTTTCACTTACTCACTCTCTCTCTCTCTCTCTCTCTCTCTCTCTCTCTCTCTCTCTCTCGCACACACACACACACACACACACACACACACACACACACACGCGCGCGCGCGCGCGCGCGCGCGCGCGCGCGCACATTCTCTCTCTCTTTTTTTTTTTTCCAAAAAGAGTAGTTTTTAATCAAATAAAGTTAGAGCTGACAATTGCGCAGAAAGCGGACAGTGCGCAGAAAGATTATATGAAAACAGAACATAAACATATCAATTGTATATCGAACACATAATCATAAATGACTAAGATTGAGGGAAGAAAGAACGGGGAGAAAACCCCTTAGAGAGCACCACCCCTCCCACACACATCCACCAACCTTTCAATAATTTATCAGCATAATTTTAGGTTTTTTTTTTTTTTTTTTCCTTCTCTACCCCCGCCCCTCCCCCCTTTTCCCTTCTCTTTTTTGACATCGCACAGTTCAACTCGCGTGAAAACACACAAAAAAGCACACACATTCTCTGTCTTTCTTTCCCTCCCCCCCCCCCTCTCTCTCTCTCTCTCCCCCTCTCTATCTCTCTGTTGCTCTCTCTCTGTGTCTGTTCGTCTGTCTGTTTCTCTGTCTGTCCGTCCCCCCCCCCCCCACCTGCTCTCTCTCTCACACACACACACACACTTCCCCCCTCCTCTCTCTCACACACACACTCCCCCCTCCTCTCTCTCTCTCTCTCTCTGCCTCATTCACTCACTCACTCATTCAAACACACACACACACACACACACACACACACACACACACACACACACACACACACACACACACACACACCTTTTCCGCTGATTTTCCCTCTTTGTATTTCTTCGTTTTCATTATTTTATCATTCAAGTTTCTTTGTTTTGTTATGATGGCTTGATGTAAAAAAGCAGTTTCTCTGCTTATTCAATGTTCCATCTGGAAATAAAATTTTGACTTGACTTGACTTGACTTCACACACACACACACACACACACACACACACACACACACACACACACACACACACACACACACACACACAAATTCAGATGCACGCGCGCGCACACCGTGTATTGAAGCAGAATTGGATGTTTGTTATACTGGTGCTGTCTTTCAGTGTGTGCTGTCTACCGGTGTGAATATTTCAAAGTCTTTCAGTGTGCCATCCGGGTGTATTATGTCAGTCATTTTTTTCTGCTGTGTGCCATGCCAGTTATGCAAGTGTTTCAGTGTGGTATCTATCAGCGGTTATCATGTAAGTTAGCCTTTGTGCTATTTGTCAGTGTGAAACATTTAAGTGTTTCAGTGTGCTTTCTATCATTGGTGAAGGATGTAAGTGTTTCAGTGTGTTTTCTTTCAGTGTAAACTATGTAAATGTTTCAGTGTGCTTTGTATCAGTGCGAATTATGTAAATGTTTCAGCGTGGTATCTATCAGTGTGAACTATGTAAGTCTTTGTAGTGTGCTGTTTGGCAATGTGAATGATGTCAGTCTTTTTAGCGTGCAGTCTGTTGGCGTATGCATTACGTGGAGTGTCTTTCACTGTGTTGTCTATCTTAGAGTTGTTTTTTGTTTTTTTAGCTCTCAGCAGATGTGTAGTTTGTAAATACTGCCTTTACGTTTGCTATTAGTTGACAGTATGTTAACCGTTCAGTTTGCTGTTGACAGTATGTTAACCGTTCAGTTTGCTGTTAGTTGACAGTATGTAACGTTCAGTTTGCTGTTAGTTGACAGTATGTAACCGTTCAGTTTGCTGTGAGTTGACAGTATGTTAACCGTTCAGTTTGCTGTTAGCTGACAGTATGTTAACCGTTCAGTTTGCTGTTAGCTGACAGTATGTTAACCGTTCAGTTTGCTGTTAGCTGACAGTATGTTAACCGTTCAGTTTGCCGTCTGTTTCCCAGTCAGCTCAGTATTCACTCTCCACTCTTTCGTAACGTCTTCGTGTTTCTGGTATCTCCTTGACCTGTGAAACACCTGTCGAAGACTCTCTCTCTCTCTCTCTCTCTCTCTCTCTCTCTCTCTTGTTTGTATGTCTGTTTCTCTCTGTCTCTGTGTGTCTCTCTCTGTCTCTGCCTCTCTATGTCTGTCTCTGTGTCACTGTCTCTGTCTGTCTGTCTGTCTGTCTGTCTGTCCTCTCCCTCTTTCTCTGTTTCTGTCTGTCTGTCTGTCTGCCTCTCTCTCTGTGTTTGTCTGTCTGTCTGTCTGTCTCTCCCACCCCCTCTCCCCCCTCCTCCCTCTCTCAGTCTTTGTCTGTCTGTCTGTCTTTCTTACTCTCTCTGTCTGTGTGCCTGTCTGTCTGTATCTCTGTTCCTCTATCTGTCTCTGTCTCTCTCTGTCTGTCTGTCTGTCTCTCTCTCAAACATGATACTTGCAACAATAAAAAAAAAAAACACACACACACACACACACAAAGGTACACGTACAAAGTGGGAGAGAAAATACTCTCCAACACTCTAAACTCCCCTTCCCTAATCACCATCCCCATGGAAACGGCCGGTATGGGCTCAGCCAGGCCGCCGACATCGCCGTCAAAGCGCTAGCGCTTACCACGCCTTTCTGGCATGTCACTGTCCTCCCTCCCTCCCCCCCTCCCCCCCCCCCCTTTCTCCTCCAACACCTTCCCCAACCTCGCCATCCCCACTTTCCTCTGCTCCGCTGACTTCTCTCTCCTTCCCCTCACAACTTTTGTGTATCCCTACCCCCCCCCCCCCCCTCCCTCCTCTCTTCTCCCTCCCTATCGTCATCACGTTTTGTGTACGGTTTCCAGGCTCCGAGGCGGGTGAAGCGGACCCCGGGACAAGAAGCAACAGGAGACAGACGGACAGGCTCCCGTGCCCCGCTGACTCCCCAGCGATCGCGTCCACCACCACCACCACCACCACCATCTCTGCCTTCTCGAGACCCTCACTACCCACCCCCACCCCGACCCCGCTCCCGTTTGTTGCCCTCGTTCCGGACGAGGCGGCAGCAAGGCAAGGAAGCATCGAAGAGCTCTGTAAGAAGGCGGCCGGTCAGTCAACTGGAAGCGGTGACGGCAGCATCGCTCTGTGCGGCGGGAAGTGTGATGTCGTTGTCGATGCCGCGTTCTGAAGGAAATACGGTTGTCATCACAGTGGATGAGGGATGAGCTGTGGCTTTTATTATTTTTTTTTTTTAAGTAAGAAAAGAACGGAAATACGGTGTTGCGCTTGGATCCTGTGACGTGGGTGGGGGTAGGACGGGTTTAGTCGGTTTTCTTACGTCACGATTGTGTGTGTCTGTGTCTTTGGCAAAAGTTGATGACGTGTTTGAGTGACGTTTCTTTACACAGCCAACCACACACAGCCTACATATACCTGAGTTGTGTAGTACATACCATTATAAACGGAACGAATCCGATTTTTTTTCACAATTGAGCTGATATATTAACAGACAAAGAACATAAATAAATGAATTCTGTCGGAAATGGATCAGTCGCGTCAATGTAAATCGCTACAGCGTCACAGATGAAGCCAAATTAATCTGGAAAAACGGAAGAGGGGGTTTGTTATGAACTTTTATTGTATATTATTATTGGAAACGTATCAGCTTCTGCGATTACGTTTGTACTGTATTGAATTCATTTCATCATTCAGATACTTTTTTAATTTCTTTTCCAAATTAGGTGTCAGCAATATAAGATTCAGAGTATTCTAGCCGACCAACCTGCTTGTGGTTGGTCCAGTATGGTGAATAGATTTTCTTCAGCCTCTCACATTTCATGGCAGAGTGTAATGCTGAATCATTACATATGATTCACCGCACTTGACATTTGTGGATCTAACCTCTCCCTAGCCTCCTCCCTTTAGCCTCCGCACCCCCTCAACCCTCCCCCACCCTCTCCGGGCCCCGCGCTCTCCCGCTTCCTCACAGCTTCTGGTAATCCAGACCGTTGGGAAACACCGCGGCAGTGTTGAGCTGCCTGATTACTGATGTTGGATGGGTTGATAATGATGGTTGGAGGGGTTATAACGATGCTGGACATCTGAATCAGTTCACGCTTAGTCATCCCTAACGGCTCCGAGTCACGTTATCGATCTGACGTCGTCTTTAGTCTTTGACTGAGATGTGTACGTGTAAGTTGAGTGTCGTTTGTGGAACCATTAACAGAGGGGAAAAAACAAACATTGGTTCACTTTGGGGGTTAAAAGAAACAAAAACAGGTCGGTTTTGTGGTCATGGCGACATTTTCAGCATTTTGAGGGAAGCATCAAAGTAGTGTTCCACTGAACAAAAATTGTCCTGGGAACAAAGTCCTCTCAGAACATCTGGCCAACTTCTTAGGTTAGCGAAAACCAAAGTGTTTCCGGGGTGAAACGAAAGGGTGAATATCGCCGTGTTTGTCCTTCAGGTTATTCGCGGGACAATTTCTCTCCATTGTTTGCCCTTCATGCTTTCACTTCGCTCAGTTACTTTAACGGGATCTTTGCGGACATGGATCCATCGACGATTTAAAATGAATGCGGATTGATAACCCCCTCTCCCTCTCCCTGTCCTTCCTCCTGTCCTTTCAGCAATACGGTCGATATCGGAGTGCTTCATACCAGCATCATCTGTTTTCAGTGATCAAGGAGACTGATCAGTAACCCGCCTTTCGCGGCTGCTTAAAAAAATCCTCACTTCCGTTTTTATCTGGCCAATCAGCGTGTGTTATTAGACGTTCCAGCACGTGAAGCCCTAATTCTGCTGCCGCCCAGAGCAACTTCCGGCAACCTTCTCCCCACACGGCCTTAAAACCAGCTTCTACCTCGGCTCTTCCTGGAAAGGGCGGACCGAATTGGATCCTGTTGACAGCCCGGTCCTTAAGAAGAAAAAAAAAAAGAACAAAAGAGAGTGGAGGGGAGATAGGGATGGGTGGCATCAGTATAATGTCACCTCGATGAGTACATAAAACCCTGAAAGAAAATAATAGTTTTTCATAGATGTCATTAAAAAAAATTGAGCGATTAGTAATTTTTGCCGTGACGACCATGGAAGTCCCGGAGGCTCGGCGACCAGGCTGGCCCTGTGATGTGTTGTGTGGCTTTCTGCCGTGAAGGCAGGACGACGACTGAATCAGAAAGCAGGGCAGACAGAGGACAAACCGAGACAGCTGTCACAGGATTGTACGGACTCTGGTGTGAGTGCACAATGAAAGAGGGGATCAGTCAGCGCGTCCGTGAACAAACACCAGTGTGGAGGGTGTGTGATCGTGTGTGCGTGAAGAACACAGCCGTTTATACATCGAGAGACAGACAGACATCCTGTGTGATCTGCCTTTTGAATGCCTTATATCAAAAGAGTCGCCAAACAGAATCTGTTTAAAGAGAATCAACTCGTGATTTTTCTGTGAAATTGCTCATTTCCGTCATGATGTGAAGAATGAATCGCTTGTTGATATTGAAAGAACCTTCAGATATTTTTTTCGAGGATGAACTGTTGTTCTGAATACGAATATTTGAGGAAATGAAAAACCAGCTAATGTCTACGTCATTTTAAAGAACTGACATTGAAAATCATAGATTAAAAAAATGAATGGGGAAAAGACGTATTGACTATCTTAGTGGATGCACTGAGAAGTGAGTCTTTACTGAAGCTGCTGTCGGACAGAACCCAAGGGCATGCCTTGTGCCTGCAGTCCAGTCCATGGGTGCATGATCCTAAACCCACGTTGCACAGCTGGGGCGAATGCGCAGCTTAACCTTGGAAGAAACTGCAGCGACATGCTGCTCCTGAACATCTTGGCAGCTCGGTCATTAAACAGATTCAGTGACCTGCTCTCGTGGGACAGACACAAGAAAGCACGAACTATGTAGTCAGAAAAAGGATTGAGATATCGTCGGACACGTAGCTTGTGTTGGCAGCGAATTCAGGCGCTGTGCCATTTCCCGGTCATCATCATTTTACAGGAGTCGACGACAGTAACTGACAGTGGCCCGGGTCAAATCGGACTCCAACCGGAAGTCCACCATCACGTTTATTCTCATTTCCGTTTGACCTGACCCGACACGGGCTGTGTGGCCCCGGTTTCAGCACGGCGATACTCACGTTAGTGCCGCTGTTTTCCCGGTGCTGCGGGCGACCGCCAGGAGGCCACCTTGCCTGGATGAGAAATATAATGGATAAGCAGAACGTGCGGACTCTCTCCCTCATCGTCTGCTGCTTCACCTACCTGCTGGTGGGCGCCGCAGTCTTCGACGCCCTGGAGTCCGAGTTCGAGGTGGAGAACAACCGCACGTTGACGGAGATGGAGCTGACGATCAAGAACAAGTACAACATCTCCAGCGAGGACCTGGAGGTGATGCGGAAGAACGTGGTGAAGCTGGTGCCGTACAAGGCGGGCACCCAGTGGAAGTTTGCCGGGGCCTTCTACTTCGCCCTGACCGTCATCACCACCATTGGTAAGAGCTCTGTCTGTCTGTCTGTCTGTCTGTCTGTCTGTCTCTTTGTCTTTCTGCCAGTGTGTCTGTCTCGTTCTCTGTCCACCCACTCTCTCTCTCTCTTTCTTTCTCCCCCTCCCCCATCTCTTTTATCACTCTCCCCTCTCTCTCCCCCCTCCTTCCCGCTCTCTGTCTCTGTCTGTCTGTCTATCTCTCTCTTTCGCTCTCTTTCTCTCTGTCTCTCTGTCTCTGTCTCTCTCTGTCTGTCTGTCTCTCTCTCTCTCTCTCTCTCTCTCTCTCTCTCTCTCTCTCTCTGTGTTTTCCTCGACTTTAAGAAAGCCTTTGATCTTGTTGACCACAACATATTATTAAAAAAAAAAATGACTGCATATGTTCAAAATCCGGCAGCAGTCACCTTCTTTCAGTCATATCTTGAAAACAGGACCCAGCGTGTTTACTTAAACGGTACTTATTCCTCTGAAGGAATAATGAGCTGTGGCGTTCCACAAGGCTCTGTCCTTGGACCTCTTCTCTTCTATATTTTTATAAATGACCTACCGATGCACATATCTCACAATGATGTCATCTGTGATCTGTTCGCTGACGATAGTTCTCTTCACTGTAGTGATACAAACGTCATGTCTGTACAAATATCGTTACAACAAAGTATAACTGATGTCTTAGAATAGTGCAACCAAACCCGAATGGTCCTTAATCCGCATAAAACAAAATGTATGGTCCTAGCATCAAGACAGAAACATCAACGACAGCATCTTATGTTGAGCCTAAAAATGAGTGAAACCTTGAGCGAGCAGGTTACCGAACACCGTGTCTTAGGCGTGATCATTGATGAGAACTTTAAATGGCAATCACATATAAATCATGTTTGCAAACAGTTGGCTCGCAATTTGTTTTTACTCAATAAACTCAGTTATTATGTTGAATCACACATCCGGAAATTATTTTTTGAAGCCCATTGCCTTTCTCACATCAACTATGCGTCCACTGTCTGGAGTGGTTCCGGTGAAAATCACATAAAAAAGATCAACTCTATGCATAGACGGGGAATTAAGCTGATTCTTCCCGACAAGTCTCTATCAACCACGGGCAAATTCGCAAAACTAATGATGTTACCACTGCAGAGCCAACTGACCTATAATAAGGCAGTACTAATGTTTAAAGTCCATGCAAACATGGCGCCAACATATCTTGCTGAGTTTATCCAAATGGCAGCAACGCGATATGATTCAAATAATTACATTTTACCATGTGTCCGCATTGATTTGTTCAAATCTAGTTTTGCATTTTTTGGTCCATCTGTGTGGAACTCTCTTCCTCCGTCTGCCAAAACATGTCAATCACTGCCGTCCTTAAAATCAGCAATACTCAAACATTTTATTTGAACAATAAATCTAACCTTTTGATCATAGTCTCAACGCCCCACTTTTATGCTTGCCTCTATATTAGCTAATGAAAATGTGTGTGTGTGTGTGTGTGTGTGTGTGTGTGTGTGTGTGGTGTGTGGGTGTGGGTGTGCGCGTGCGTGCGTGTATGTGTGGGCGTGTGCGTGCATGTGAGCGCGCGCGCGTATAAGTACGTGTCTGATTGTGTTTGTGTAATTTTGTAATGGCATTTTTTTTATCATTATTTTTCTTATTGCTATTGTTATTGTTATTATTATAATGTTGCTATATTCTTCATTGTTTCTGCCATTATTAATATGTGCAGTCTGTTTAGTTGAATGTTGTAGAATAGCAAGGACAGATTGGAAGAATAGGCACTGCCTAAAATCTCTATCCTTGAGTAATAAAGTTTTTGAGTCTTGAGTCTTGAGTCTCTCTCTCTAACTCTTTCTGTCTCTGTAGCAGTCTGTCTCTTTGTCTCCCTCTCCAACTGCTCTCTCTCTCTCTCTCTCTCTCTCTCTCTCCCTCCCCTCCCTCCCTCCCCTCCCCCCCCCCCCCGTCTCTCGCTCTCTCTCCCCCCGTCTCTCTCTCTCTCTCTCTCTCTCCCCCCTCCCTCCCTCCCCTCCCCCCGTCTCTCGCTCTCTCTCCCCCCGTCTCTCTCTCTCTCTCTCTCTCCTCCCCTCCCTCCCCTCCCTCCCTCCCTCCCCTCCCCCCCGTCTCTCGCTCTCTCTCTCTCCCCCGTCTCTCGCTCTCTCTCCCTCCGTCTCTCTCTCCCCTCTCTCTCTCTCTCTCTCTCTCTCTCTCTCTGTCTCTCTCTCTCTCTCGCGTGCACGCTATTTCTATCTCTTTTCACTCTATCTCTCTGTCTCTGTCTCTGTCTCTCTCTTTCTCTCTCTGTCTCTCTCCCTCTCTCTCTTTCTCTCTGTCTCTCTCTCTGTCTCTGTCGCTCTCTCTGTGTTTATGGCGCTTGTATAAATGATTATGTTATTAAGAAAATTACATAGTCATTTTGAATGATGAAAAAGTAGGTAATTTTCCTTTTCTACTACATGGTTTCGAGTCTTAACATTAATATTAACGTCATCAGTTATAAAGTTTTGTTTATTTGCATTACTTTTTTCGGCGCTGCAAGTATTAATGTACACCCTCTTGCCATAAAGGCTATATGTAGGCCATTGTCAATAAAAACGTGTCTGAAGCGTCTCTCTGTCTGTGTCAGCCTGTCTTTCTGTCAGTCTGTCTGTCTGTTCTCTCTTCTCTCTCTCTCTCTCTCTCTCTCTCTCTCTCACACACACACACACACACACACACACACACACACACACACACACACACACACACACACACTTTGTGTTTGTCTGTCTCTGTCTCTCCTTCCTTTCTCTAGAATTGTAAACAATACACAGGGAGCAAAAAATCTAGAATTACAGTTTTCTTTGAGCTTTAACAGAATGCCTTTACGTGCAAGTGACATTGTTATTCCTTAACCTGTGACAGAGGATGACACGGCAGCTAAGGCAGCTCCTACTAGCGTGCACGAGAGAAGCGTGAGCACGTTCTCAGTCTTCAGTGGGGTCAAAGATGTGTGTTTTTAGGGTGGCAGTGAAGAATATAAAAGCGAGGAAAAAGGGTATGCGTGCGAGGGCGTGAAAGGAATAATGTGTGTATGGATGAAAAACGCTTGTCTTTTTTGCACTGGAATGTCAGTGGGTTATTGTCGAAGATTGGTGATAATAACTTTATCACTTATGTTACATCGTTGGATATCGTTTATCTTATTGAAACTTTTGTTGATTATTTACAACCGTCTTTTTTCATACCCATGAAAGATTTTGCAAAACTGCTATACAATTTTACTCGTCAAGGAAGACGATTAGGGGGAATAATTTGTCTCATGAAAAAAGAGTTTTTGCAACATGTTGAAGCTGTTGATGTTGATTACAACAATGTCATCATGTTTGTAATATCTAAAAGTCTACTCAAGTTGACCAAAGATGTTTTGTATGCAGAGCATAGGCCGTCAACAACTGCCCACCAACGTCCACGGTCCTGGGCAATCTTTTCTAATTTGCTCCAGCTGTAACCCATCTGCCTGGTGTCCGATTACAGGTCCCGTCTCCAGGCGTTTCTTGGTCTTCTTCGCTTCCTTTTGCCTTGGGGATTTCAGGTCAGGGCTTTTCTGGTGGTGTTGTCCGGGGGCTTTCGGAGCGTGTGTCTTATCCAACGCCATCTTCTTTTGCGGATGTCTTGCTCTACTGGCAGTTGGTTACATCTTTCCCACAGCTCTTTGTTGCTGATTGTCTCTGGCCAGTGGATCTGGAGGATCTTTCGCAGGCAGCTGTTAACGAACGTCTGCAGTTTTTGAATGGTGGTTTTTGTGGTTCGCCAGGTCTCTGATCCATATAAGAGGACGGATTTGACGTTTGAATTGAAGAGGCGGATTTTCGTCCTGGTGGTGATTAGTCAAGATTTCCAGATGTTTTTCACAGTGATGAAGGCTGCTCTTGATTTCCACATTCTGGTTTTCACGTCGGCATCAGTTCCCCCTTGCTGGTTGACTATGCTGCCCAGATAGGTGAAGCTGCTGACTTCTTCCAGTGGGGCTCCATCTAGTATCACAGGGTCTGGACTGACTGTTAATTTTTAGTATTTGTTTTTTCTGCGGGTGGATGGTAAAGCCGACCTTTGCTGCAAAGATTGACAGGTCAGATGTTTTGTCCTGCATCTGTTGTCTGGTATGGGAGAGCAGGGCCAGATCGTCTGCGAAGTCCAGGTCGTCGAGCTGGGTCCAGAGTGTCCACTGTGTGCCATTCCTCTTTTCTTCTGTCGTCCTCTTCATCACCCAGTCAGTGGCCAGAAGGAACAGGTGTGGTGAGAGGAGGCAACCCTGACGGACTCCTGTCTTCACCTCAGTTCGACGTGTTGTCTGTCCTGCGTGAACCACCTGGCATGCTATCCCTTCATAGGATTTCTGGATCAAATTGGTGATCTTTGCTGGTACTCCATAGTGCCGTAATAGTTGCCACAAGCTGTCTCTGTGCAAGTTGGCAAAGGCTTTCTGAAAATCCACAAAATTTATGTAGAGTGAAGTGTTCCATTCTAAAGTTTGTTCCATGATGATCCTTAGCGTAGCAATCTGGTCTGTGCAGGAGCGTTCTTTCCGGAAGCCTGCTTGTTGATCCCTAAGTGTTGTCCACTGCATCCTTCATTCTCTCTAAACGAATCCTGTTGAAGACATTGCCTGGTACTGACAGGAGAATGATACCTCTATAGTTTCCGCAGTTGCTGAGATCTCCCTTCTTTGGTAATTTAATGATGTGTCCATCTTTCCAGTCTGTAGGGACCTCTTCATAGGTCCATATCTTCTCAGAAAGTGGTTGAAGAATGTCTTCTGTAGGGTCGATGTCAGCTTTTAGTGCTTCAGCTGGAATTGCGTCTGGGCCTGCTGCCTTTCCATTCTTCATTTTCTCGACAGCACTGACGATTTCTTCTCTGGTTGGTGGATCACAATTGATTGGCAGATCAATTTCTGCCGCTGGGATATGTGGAGCGTCTTGTGGTGCTGGTCTGTTGAGTAACTCTTCGAAGTGCTCCGCCCATCTGTTAAGTTGTCCCTCTTGGTCTGTAATAGTCTCTCCCAGTTTGTTTTGAATGGGTCTCTCTGGCCTGGAAAACTTTCCTGCGAGTTTCTTGGTCGTATTGTAGAGTGCTTTCATGTTTCTGCTGTTGCTGCTCTGTTTCTTCTGCAGGCTGATCAGTATACATTTTCTTGTCTCTTTTCACACTCCGTCTCACTTCCTAGTGGGCTTCGCTGTGGTCTGCGTGGGCTGCTGCTTTCTCTCCTCTTGTTCTGCTCCTGTTGATTCGTTCTTTCTTCTGTTTTCGTTCGTCGATTTTCTCCGGGGTTTCTGTTGGGATCCAATCTTTGTGATGTTTCTGTTTTGGTCCAAGAACCTCTTTGCATGTTGATGAAAAGGCTTTTTTTGTTTCTGTCCAATGGGTGCGTATGTCTGTATCTTCTGTGTGTAGGTCTTGTAGGGTTTGGAATCTATTCTTCAGGGACACTGTGAATGAGTCTCTGTAGTACTCTTCTCGAAGTAGCCCTACATTGAAGTTTTCTCTTTTTCCTGTTGGTTTCACTGGATTCTTCTTCAACTTTACCTTTATTTTTGCTGTCAGAAGGTGATGGTCAGATGCTACGTCTGCCCCTCTCCTCACTCTAACATCCTCTGAATTTCTTGGAAATGCAGACCTGGTCGATTTCATTTTTGGTTTCATGATTTGGTGACACCCATGTTGCTTTGTGAATCCTTTTGTGTGGAAATATGCTGCCACCGATGATTAGGTTGTTCATCCCGCAGAACTACAGGTTACAGATATGGGTAGAACAGTATAATATAACCGGGCGAATATCAGGCGGGTTTCCAGAAAGGGTACTCAACAGTGGATCATATGTTTACATTACTAGCAATGATACAAAAGCAGTTTTCCTTAAATCGTAAATTCTATGTAGCTTTCATTGATTTTGAGAAGGCGTTTGACTCCATTTCAAGGAAACTATTGTGGCCAGTTCTTCAAAAGAATGGTAGTAACGGGAAGCTGTTTCAGTGTATAAGAAGTATGTATTCTAATGTGAAAGGAAAAGTAAGATTCGGCAACGAAATCACAGACATCATTTTGTGCACACAGGTGTGAAACAGGGAGGTGCATGTAGTCCTGTATTGTTTTCTTTATTCATAACTGAATTAGCATCAGAAATTTTTTAGAAGGGACGACATGGAGCGACATTGTCACCTGAGACCCTTGAATTATTTATCTTGTTACTGTCTGACGATATCTCTTTGCTATCAGAATCTCCAGTTGACTCCAAATCCAGTTAAATAATCTTCATAGTATAGCTACGAGGCTTCAAGGGTCATGCGAGAAGAGCAAAACATGCTTTACTGTGTATATTGAGAAAATTGTATGCGCTGAATAATAATTCCTTACCTGTGTTACGTAAACTTTTTGATGCCCAAATTCAGCCAATCGTTCAATATAGAGCTGGTATATGGGACATGGATAAAGCTGTTATCGAAATAGAAAAAAATTCACCTATTTACTTTAAAAAGATACTTGGGGGTGCGGCATAGAACGCCAAATGATCTTGTATATGGGAATACAGGCCGATATCTTTTGTGTGTCGATTCATATTTGCGGTGAATTAGTTCAGTTACTGATTGAAAATGTTGTGTATAGATGAGGAAAGATTACCAAATAAGACGTACAAAATGTTGCTTAGTTTCGACATTTTACGAGGCAAGAAATGTTGGACATCTGACATTCTCGATTTTTTAAACAATCAAAATAGGTTCGGGTTTGTTTGGATCAATCAAGGTGTTGAAAATATCAAAGTATTTTTAATGAACTTCGTCAGAGGCTGATTGATAACAGATGGCAAAAATGGGAGGAACACATTCAAAACAGTGACGAGTATGCTTTTCATAGAACATTTAAGTTGTCTAGAAATTGTGAAGCATATATTTTGCTTGACGTTGACAGACACTTAAAGGATTATATGACTAAGATGAGATTCGGAAAGCAGATATATGTACACAGAGGTATCAGTATACTAATGTTGATGAAGATGTTAGGATGTGCCTACTGTGTAAGAATGCCAAAGAAGATGAACAACATTTTTGTTGTGCTGTACTGCCTTCCAAGATTTTGCAAAATGATTTTATCCATCCCCCTCCTAATACGTCAAAAACCCATGTCTGTTTAATGTTGTATTATTCATGGCAAATCGAAATGAAATAACATTGAAGAATGTTTGCAGATATTTGTACAAAGCGTTTAAAAGACGCACTGTATTACTTAGTTAAAGAGGTGTTGGATGATGTGATCAGGATAGATTAATGCTCAGCAGTCATGTTATGTTACATGATTGACTAGTTATTCATTGTTTAGTTTTAAAAAAGTGTATTGTCAAGGTACTGTACCCCCTTCAGAAGGGGCGATGGCCTTTACCGAATAAACTCCCAGTTCTGCTTCCACTTCTTTCTCTCTCTGTGTCTCTCAAACACACACACACACACGCACGCACGCACGCACGCACACACGCACGTGCACGCACACACGCACGCACGCACGCACACACACACACACAAAACACACACACACACACACACACACACACACACACACACACACACACACACGCACGCACGTACGCACGCACGCATGCACGCACGCACACACATACATACACTTTGTGTGTGTCTCTGTCTCTGTCTCTCTCTCCTCTCTCTCTCTTTGTCTCACTCTCTCTCTCTCTCTCTCTCTCTCTCTCTCTCTCTCTCCTCTCCTCTCTTCCTTCATCCCTCCCTCCGCCCCTCTCTTTCTCGCTCCCTTCCTTCTTACCTCGCCTCTCTGTCTCTCTCTGTGCTTACGTGTGTGTGTGTGTGTGTGTGTGTGTGTGCGTGTGTGTGTGTGTGTGTGTGTGTGTGTGTGTGTGTGTGTGTGTGTGTTTCCCTGGGGGTGGGTGGGTGTATGACGAGAGTTCGGGGATGGAGGGAGTGGCAATGGGAGGCAAATTGCCAGTCTGTCTGTATGTCTGTGTCTCTGTTTGTGTGCCTGTCTGTCTGTCAGTCTGTCCCTCTGTCTGTGTGCCTGTCTGTATGTCAGTCTGTTTGTGTCTCTCTGTCTGTGTGCCTGTCTGTCTGTCTTCTCTCTCTCTCACTCTCTCTCTCTCTCCCCCTCTCTCTCTGAGCTTACGTGTGTGTGTGTGTGTGTGTGTGTGTGTGTGTGTGTGTGTGTGTGTGTGTGTGTGTGTGCGCGCGCGCACGCGCATACATGTATGTGTGTTTGTGAGCTCGCGCGCTTGTTTGTGAGCGTGAAGAGATGGGGGATGGAGAGGTGGGAATGGGAGACGAATTGCCTGAATCTTGTCTGTCTTTTTGTCTGTCTGTCTGTCTCTGTCTCTGTCTCTCTCTCTTTCTCTATCTCCCCCCCCCCCTTCTCTGTCTCTATGTGTCTTACTTTCTCTGTCTCCTTGCCTGTCTGTCTGTCTCTATGTCTTGCTGTCTCTGTCCATGTATTTTTCTCCCTCCTCTGTCTCTGTCTCAGTCTGTCTGTCTGTCTGTCTCTGTCTCTCTCTCTCTCTGTTCTCTCTCTCTCTCTGTCTGTCTGTCTGTCTCTCTCTCTCTCTCTCTCTCTCTCTCTCTCTCTCTGCCCATTCCTCACCTTCCTCTGGACTTCATCCCTCATAGAGAATTATCTCTGTGGAACACGCTTGACTTTCCCTAGACCAACAAATTGACTTTTCAAAAATAAACCCCTTTTTCGAAGGACCATGTTTTAACGATCTAAAATACATGCTACAGAGAGGTTTCACTCTTGTTAAGACTGAGCGAGCGCATTACGAAGTAGATTAAGGGATTTATCCTGCTTGTTCCTTCACGTATTCGAAGAAATAACACTGTCATGGAATACATATCGTCTCAAACTTCCACAATCTCGGAAGGCAAGAAAACAAATGCAGTTAATGCTTCAAGAGATCGTTGTGTGACCCTGAATTTGATTGCAACAGAAGTTATGGAATTATAAAAAAGCTTTACTAGCTGCGCCAAAAAAAAAGAAAGAAATTAATAGTGTGTTTGAATTTGACCAACTGCTTATTTTTCTGAACTGTTAGGAACTAAATTCGTTTCACTTCCTAACAAGAGCGAATGAGTATGTCTCACTTTGGTGCTACTGAGATTTTTGTTTCTCCACAAACTTGATTTACAGTATATGTTATCGTGATACGCTACTTTTGCAACCCTGACACCAGGCTCCTGCCGTTTGCAGCAATCCGGTTTAATGCAGCAGTAGTCTCGGTCAGAGGAATCAGAGACCCGCCAGTCCACGCCAGCTTCCAGATAAACACACCAGAACCTCTCACAAAAGAACAGTGTGCAAGGTCATTGATTTCCGTTACCAGGCTGTGAGTAATCGTCACAGAAAGTCATGGAAGTCGCGGGCTTTTTCGGATCAAATGAGATCAGCGAGGTCACTACCTCTCCCCCCCCCCCCCCCCCCCCCCCATCGCCACTGGCTCAGCCACCCCCATCAATTCTCCGTCTGTCTGTCTGTATGTATGTATGTCTCTCTCTCTGTGTCTCTGTCTCTGTCTCTCTGTCTGTCTGTCTCTCTCTCTTCCCCCCCCCTCCACCCCCCCCCCCCCCCGTCTCCTTCTGTGTCATTATATGCCTGCCTGTCTGTCTGTCCATCTGTCTGTCTTTCTGTCTGTTTGCCTGCCTGTCTACTTGCCTGTCTGTCAGCCTGTCTGTCTGTCTGTCTGTCTCTCTCTCTCTCTCTCTCTCTCTCTCTCTCTCTCTCTTTCTCTCTCCCTCCCTTCCCTCCATCCCCCCTCTCATCTCTCTCTCCTCCGTTTCTTTCTGTCTCTTTGTATGCCTGCCTGCCGACCTGCCTGCCTGTCTGTCCATTTGTCTGTCTTTCTGCCTGTCTGCCTGCCTATCTGTCTGTCTGTCTGTCTGCCTATCTGTCTGTCTGTCTGTCTCGCTCTCTCTCTACCTGGACAGAAAGACAGCAACAGGAAGGTGATTGAGTGGATAGGAGGCGAGGTGGGGATAGAGGCTGTCCAAACTCCCTCTCTCTCTCTCTCTCTCTCTCTCTCTCTCTCTCTCTCTCTCTCTCTCTCTCTCTCTCTCTCCACTATATTCGCTGGAGAGGAAACAGCAAGGAGACCAGGGTGGGGTGGATAGGTAGTGGGGTGGGGTGGGGAGAGGGTGAAAGCTGTCCATCTTTCTGTTTCAGATCTGTCTGTGTTTGTCTGTCTGTCTGCCTGCCTTTCTGTCTGTCTGTCTGTCAGTCCGTCTGTCTCGCTTTTCTCTCTCTCTCTCTCTCTCTCTCTCTCTCTCTCTCTCTCACCTGAAATCCATTTTTATTAAAGTTTCTTTTATTCTAGAGAACGTATTTGTCTTTGTTTAAACCAGATTGACCTCCCTTTAAGGACCCTTTCCTTCCAAAGATCCCAGGTACAGATTCCAGGGTTACGCCATAGAGAGATTCCTCAGAAGTTCAAATTGAGCTAGCACATTGCCAAGTAGACAGAGAACCTATGTCCCTTTTTCCTTTATCTATTTGAAGAAACATCGTGATGGAATATCAGCCCCAAACATCTCAACAAGTAAGGAAAATGTGTGCTTCATGCGCATACAGATACGTTACATGTGCATCATTAAATTCAATTGTAGCGGAAGCTACACAGAGACGAAAGAATGTTTTAGCGCAGCTAAAAAAATGTGGTTAAATTTGACCAGCTGCTGTATTTTGTAAACTGTTGAAAGTTGAATTCAGCTCACTAGCCAGCATGAGCAAATGAGCATGTTGCACTTTGGTGTTGAGTAGTTTGAGTATCACACTGAGGATGTCACGATCCACAGGGTCATCAGTGGTAACTTCATCTCAGTTTTTTGTTTGTTTGACAACCTTGATACTAAACCGAGTCTTTTCAGCAGTCTGATTGGTACATAACGGCTGGTGTTCTGTGGGATTTATTTCAAAGACTGGTGATGGAAGGCATCATTCAGCTAAATCCCCCAGAACCTCTGACAGAAGAACAGTTGTGAACTAATTGATGTCCGTTGCCAAGCTCTGAGCAGTCGTGACAGAAAGGTAGGTAAGTCATACAGGTTTTCAGAACGAAGAAAATCAGCACAATCGCTCCCTGTTCCCTCCCTCGCTCCCCCTTCCCCTCATCTCTGCCTCTGCCCCTGTCTGTCTGTCTGTCTTCTGTCTGTCTCTCCTCCCCCCCTCATCTCCCTCTTATATGCCTGTCTGTCTACATGTCTGTCCGGCTGTCTGCCTGCTTGTCTGTATGTCTCTGTCTCTGCTTCTGTCCCTGTCTGTCTGTCTGTCTGTCTCTCTGTCTATCTGTCTCTCTTTCTCTATGTGTGTGTCTGTTTGTCTGTCTGTCTGTCCTCTCTCTCTCTCGTTCTGTTAACCTGTCTATAGTCATTATACTTTGCTGACAGAAAGGCAGAAAGGAGCCGAGAGGTTGGAACAGGCTGTGGGGTTTGGGCTTCTGTATCCATCTTTCTACGTCTTCATGCTCTCGTTGTCTCAATGTCTCTGCCTCTTATCTGTCTGTGTCTTTCTCTCACTCTCTGTTTATCTCTCTCACTCTCCCCTTCCTGTCTGCCTGCCTGTCCACAAGTTAAAGAAAGTCCTTTTTTTATAAAAAAAAATAACTTGCAAAATACGTGAAGAGATGTACACACCTCATCCAGTTTAAAGAAGAATTCAAAGGGGGTATACACGACAGAGGGGGGAAGGTACCATCTTGAGGTGCGTGTGGCCTGGACCTCACGTGCTCCGTGCTTGGTGAGATAGGAGACAAGAAAATGGGTCAGTCTGCTCTGGGATGAACAGTATAAATAACCACCTCCGTGACTACGTCTGCCCTGTCAGGAAACTTCTGGACAGGAAGGAAGGGAAGGAAGAGAGAAAGGGAGGGGGAAGGCGAGATAGAGGAGGGGGAAGAGAGAGGTGGGGAAGGGAGCAGGTAGATGGGTGGGAGGCAGACCGTTGATACTTGTGTTCTGCAAGTTGACTGCAGCGTGTCCTCCCTTCTCCCTCCCTTGTCTGTCTGCAGCGTGCTTGGTGTTCTCAGTGGTCAGTCACTCTGCCTGTAGGTGTGTTTGTCCATGTCTGCCTGATGGTCAGTCCCCCTCCTCTCTCTCTCTCTCTCTCTCTCTCTCTCTCTCTCTCTCTCTCTCTCTCTCTGCTATACTTCCATAACAGGAATTCAGCAGGAGGGAGGGGGATTGGGCTGCACTGACCACCTTTCTTTGTTTTCCATTTCGATGTGTCCTTTGTGCTCTCTCTGTCTGTCTGTCTGTCTGTCTGTCTGTCTGTCTGTCTGTCTGTCTGTCTGTCTGTCTGCCTGTCTGTCTGACTGTCTGTCTGTATCTCTCTCTCTCTGTACTTATGTATAAAGTACACAATTATCTGGCCCCACAATGCATCAGAGATTTACTTACTAAGACCTCATGTCAATACGGGTCTAACAAATAAATTCTACCACATACTGTGATCGACATGTTCAAAACTATTTTTGCATTTTCAGGTTCAGCCGTTTGAAACTCTCTTCCCCCAAACCTGACATTGTGCCATTCACTGCACACCTTCAAAAAAGACCTTTGAAAGCATTTGACAGACTCTTTGACGTAGACTACACTGTCTCATAGAAGTGTTTTGCAGCAATCGCTTATTTCATCAGCAATTATAGATGCGTACGTTGTTACCATACTAGTTATGTCAATAAATGATACCACTAACTGTCCTTAGTGAGGAGAACTGCTTCTCTTAGAATACTGTATTTCATTCCACGCCAATGCCATCAGCATCATCATTCTCGTCTGGTCGCGAACTCCACCAACAATCAAAAACACAGTAAACATTGACATACTGTACTGTTCATCTTACTATCTTTTACCTTCCATTCCCAAGCACTGCCCCACACTACACACCTACCCCCATCCTCCCAAGTCTCAGGCCCCCACCCCTACCCCCATTTTGTTGTTGTTGTCTGCATCTTATGGTCGCGTATATGCATGCTTTGTTTAGCCTTTTCATACAAATGTACATATGTGTGAATCATGTACTCTATAATCCTGTTTACTTGTATTTTTTCCTCTCCTTTTTAATTTCCTTTTCTTTCCTTTTTTCTGTCTTTTTTCTTTTTTTCTAGTTCTTTTCATTTTCTTGTCTTTAAATCTTATTGCATAATTTAGCTTACAAAAGACAGATTGGAAGAATAGCTCTGCCTAAAGTCTCAATCCTTGATCGAATAAAAGTTTTCCGAGTTCTGAGTTCTTTCTCTCTCTCTCTCTCTCTCTCCTCTCTCCTCTCTCTCTCTCTCTCTCTCTCTCTCTCTCTCTCTCTCTCTCTCTCTGTCTAGTTCTGTTCGTCCTCCTTACTCTCCACATTATCTCTGCCCTTCCACAGACTAAAAAAAACCTCGCGATATATGTGCAGACGCACACACCCCACCCAACTTCAAGAAAGCATAGACAGCAGAGGGGAGAAGGCACCATCTTGAGGCGCGTGTGGCCTGGACCTCACGTGCTCTGTGCTTGGTGAGATAGGAGACAAGTAGATGGGTCAATCTGTCGTCCTCTTCTGGGATGAACAGTATAAATAACCATCTCCGTGACTTCGTCTGCCCTGTCAGGAACTTCTGGACAGGAAGGAAGAGAAAGGGAGGGGGAAGGCGAGGTAGAGGAGGGGGAGGAGAGAGGTGGGGAAGGGAGCAGGGTAGATGTGTGGGAGGCAGACCGTTGATACTTGTCTTCTGCAAGTTGTCTGTAGCGTGTCCTCCCTTCTCCTTCCCTTGTCTGTCTGCTGTCTGCAGCGTGCTTGGTGTTCTTGGCGGCCAGTCACTATGCCTGTATGTTTTTCTGTCTGTCTGTCTGACTGTCCATGTTGCTCTCTCTCTCTCTCTCTCTCTCTCTCTCTCTCTCTCTCTCCACTGTCTGTCTGTCTGTCTCTCTGTCTCTGTCTCTGTCTCTCTCTGTCTCTCTCTCTCTCTCTCTCTCTCTCTCTTGTTTTAACAGCAAGAATCAAATAAGCTCCACAGTGTATGAAAAAGAAGCGAGTTAAAAGTAATTGAAATCCATACACTAGTTGATGTAGAATGTCAAAACAGATTAAATTCGTAACGCATTTTTACATGATCACGAGGTTCTTAATTCCTATTACAGGGCACGATAGGAATAAAAACATTTACAGAGGAGAAAAACAAACAAACAAACAAACAAACAAACAAACAATTTAACAACAATCTGTTGACAGAAACAATTGCTGCTGTTTCAAACGGTGGTTAAATGGGTCTCCGATTCTGCAGCTCTTCATGTCTTACTGTCATGATGACCTCAGTTTCGATTTCCGGTGCACGTCTGTGCCCATGGTGAGTTCGTATAGAGGGCGCCAGTGTCGGCATGCTCATGGGGACTATTGTTTGACGGATGTTCTGTCGCTCTCTTGAGGAAGATGCTCGCCCAGGTTGGCTCCACGACAAGGCAGTTATTGGTGTCAGTAGGGGGCTTAGCAGGTAGAGTCCAGTGAATGGGTGAATAAGAACTGGCATTACTGAACATCACCGAAGTGACACTGTAGCAGTGTAGTGTCTCATGTGGTTGTGGTGGTTTGCCCTGTGACCATTTTGACCGTGTGTGCACTCTATGGATGGCTGTTGCTTGGTAAGCGGCAGGACAAGCCAGAAAGTGACTGGGGAAAAGAAGACTGAAAAAAGGGGTGGGCATTACGAATAAAGAGTAAACTTATACAAACTTTCCACTAGTTATGGTTTCACTGTAACACGGTGTTGGGAATACATATGAACGTGCATGAACACTTTGTATTAGATTTATCAAATGTAGACTGAGAGAGTAGTCAAGTCATTTTTAGTAGAAAAATCAGTGTACTTGTTAGAGGTATTTCAGCCATATCGACTGTGCTCTGACTTATTCATCAGTGGAATCAGTGTACTTGTTAGAGGTATTTCAGCCATATCGACTGTGCTCTGACTTATTCATCAATGGAATCGGATAGCCATCTAAAACATAACCCGACAAAGTTCAGATTTGGAATTTTTCAATATTTTACACGAAAGAAAAGTATTATAATTCTCCAGTGGCCTCTGTAAGCATGCTGAAGAAAATTCCTTTTGAGCTTTGCGGCTCTGCCTTGAGAGTGATCTTAGGAGTCAGTTGACTCTCCCAACATATCGTCGGCACCCTTCATTGCTTCGACTGGCATGAAATCTGTTATCTGCAAACGAAATTTTCCGCAGATATTTTGCTGTTTCGTGTACAAGGGATTTCAGACCCATAGAGTAGTATGCAGCTAATTATTGATTGACATGTAGTGTGTAACGCGTAGATTGTTGGTCATTAATGTACTGAGTAGATCTCCTATAAAAAATTGTTCTTGAAATGTTTGTTCAGAACTCTTGCATATGGGGCTGTAGCTTGAAAAAAAAATTCACTGCCTCTCTGTCTGTCTGTCTCTGCCTCTCTCTGTTTGTTTGTCTCTCTCTCTCTCTCTCTCTCTCTCTCTCTCTCTCTCTCTCTCTCTCTCTCTCTCTCTCTCTCTTTGCCCCCCTACCTTACTCTGTCTTTGTCTAGTAGTCTGTCTGTCCGTCTGTCTTTGTCTCTCTCTTTCTCTCTCTCTTTCTCCCCCCCCCCCCCCTCTCTCTCTCTCTTCCTGCCCCCCCCCCCTCTTTCTCTCTCTTTCTCCCTCCCTCCCTCTGTCTCTCACTCTTGAAACTTGTCTGTCTGTCTGTCTGTCTGTCTGTCTGTCTCTCTCTCTCTCTCCCTTCCCCCTGCACCCCCCCCCCCCCCCACTTCCATTTTTTATTACTCAGAACCGAATCCACTTCTCCTTTTTTCCACAACGCGAAGATGTAACGTACACCACCTCTTTCCTTTTTTATGTTTCTCTCCAGGAATGCAAATAAAGTGCTCAGAAGAAGTGCGATCTGGGCGCGTGCATGTCCCGGGCAGCACTAACTCTGGGTTGATAGGGTAGGCGACAAGGACAGTGGGCGAACCTTTCACGCCGTCGCCAGATGAATGAATATAGATCTTCACAGCCCTGATCTTCTCCAACTGTCGGTCGCGTTGGGATGGAGGTGGGGGTGAAAGGTGGGAGGTGAGAAAGCGGAGAGGGGGAAAGGAGGGGAAGGGGCGGGAAAGGGGAGGGGATGGAGGAGGGGTAGGGATGACGGGCAGTATTGAGATGCTCGATAATGTTGGAAGGGTAGGAAACGTGGCAGAGTGGCCGGGGTCGCAAATGTTGACAGGATGAAAAAAAAGGAAGATTAGGGGGTGGGGGTGAAGATGGAGGATGTGAGAGAGGGGGATGCACGAGAAATGGCAGAAAAATGTGTGTGTGTGTGTGTGTGTGTGTGTGTGTGTGTGTGTGTGTGTGTGTGTGTGTTGTGTGTTAGGGGGAGGAGGGGGGGGGGCAATATAGATTTTTAGGCCGTCACGGGTTCGTTCCCACCGTTCATTGTTCTGTGCGTTTGATTCCAAAGGCTAGGGTCCCACGGTGGAGTCCCATCACCTGAGGGATACATTGTTGACAGAATTGCTCTAAAGATTTGATCATACTTCTGAAGGTGTCTGAAGATCCTGGTTGAAGCATGGGAATACAGCCGTGCTGTGGTGCAGTATTAGATCTCAGTTTGAACTATGTCATCACTGTCGTCATCATCATCGTCATCTTCTTCCCACATCAAACGTGAAATACTGGAAACACGTATGAAATTCTCTACCTGTCTGAGCCATACTCTCGTTTTCACCCTCGTTTTTATGTCGCCTTGTTTTGACGGGCGAGGACGCGTGGCGATAGCTCCAGAAGAATGATGAATTACTCCAGAGGAGGAGAAGGAAGGGGGTGGCTTATGCTTGTGGGATCGCTCGAGATGTGTGGGACTGCTCCAAATCTTCGATGGATTACTCTGGAGATGTGGGGGATTATTCTAGTGGTTTTATGAATCACTTCTGGGGTAAAGGATGCTATTCTGCATGTGTAGGCACTACTCTGGATTATTGCAGAGGTAGGGCGGACTGTTCCAGAGATACGGGAAATTGCTCCAGAGGTTGGAGGTAACTTCAGAAATATTAGAAGCTCTAAAGGTACGGATAATTACTGAAGAAGTGTACGGGATTGCACCATAGCCATGGGGACTACTCTATTGGTATGGATGACCGCCAGCGTCAGCAGTTTATAATTGCCGTTTTTTTTTTCGTGAATACAGTAACTTCATTCGTAAAATTAGGAACGATTTCTGCTCTCTTCTTTTCTCTTTTTTACTCCACGATATCGTTTTCTTGTGTTTTTGCCTGACCATGCTTTGTTACATGAATTTCAGAGAAAAGAGTAATAAGCAAAAAAAATAAAAAAAATAGTCACTGTGATTCATGTGTGCACTGGAACATCGTGCTACACGCAAAAATGGTGTACGCTAATGCTCGACAATGACTGACATAATGATTGCTCCCACTGCGCATTGCTTACCTTTGATCTCACAGGTGATGATGACCAGGATGATTATGTTGATAACGACGACGACGACGACGACGATGATGATGATGATGATGATGATGATGATGATGATGATGATGATGATTCCTTGGTGATGACGTTACATGGCTCATTAGTCGTCCTGCCGTTGCTGCTGCTGATGATTTTTTAAAAGTTTTTTTTTTTTTTTTTTTTTTTTCAGGGGTGGGGGGAGGAGGCGGAAGGTGATATTTGATTTCGGGTGCTCCAAAAGCAGTAGAAATCATATTGATACCGTAATTGTAGCTTTCTCTTCACACATGTTGGTTTATTCATTTCACATGAAAAAAAAAATTCATTTCTGTTGTAGTGGAGAACATTAAATTTCTGTCTCCACAATGAAAACAAAATTAATCATTGCGATCTTTTGAAGCCACCGTGTTTCTACAGGGGAAAGATGCTACGTTCATGTGGCTCCACGATGAAATGATTGCAGTAGTTCATGTGACTACACGATGAAATGATTGCAGTAGTTCATGTGGCTCCACGATGAAATGACTGCAGTAGTTCATGTGACTACACGATGAAATGATTGCAGTAGTTCATGTGGCTCCACGATGAAATGATTGCAGTAGTTCATGTGACTACACGATGAAATGATTGCAGTAGTTCATGTGACTACACGATGAAATGGTTGCAGTAGTTCATGTGGCTCCACGATGAAATGATTGCAGTAGTTCATGTGACTACACGATGAAATGATTGCAGTAGTTCATGTGACTACACGATGAAATGATTGCAGTAGTTCATGTGGCTCCATGATGAAATGATTGCAGTAGTTCATGTGGCTCCACGATGAAATGATTGCAGTAGTTCATGTGACTACACGATGAAATGATTGCAGTAGTTCATGTGGCTCCACGATGAAATGGTTGCAGTAGTTCATGTGGCTCCACGATGAAATGATTGCAGTCTTCGTTGCAGCTGGTGCCCTGCATACGCTGATGAAGAAAACGATCCCCGCTGACAACCAGTGAACTGGCCTGAGGACTGTGGCCTATGACAATCGGCTTCATAACGGTTTGACATCAGCAGCTCCCTGTGGACGGCTGCTGCTGAGACTTTGGCCGGCGCGGTCCAGCTGTGGCTGTGTACAGGCTGGGAGGAGCGGCGTGGGAATAATGCCGCGTGAAAAATATGGGAGATGAAGCAGCAGTAAGAAAAGAGGAGAAATTTAAAAAAAAGACATGAATCGCTATGAGTTATGTGTGTTCTGCTGTATTGAGTTAAACAGAAATCTTACTTGGTATAAACTGTGACCAGAGAAACAAATTGTAAAGGCCGTTCCACACTGAACGAACTTTTAAACTGCGAACCGTGTTCGTCCATTTCGTGATCTGGGTGATTCTTGTCTTTGTTCTCAGTTTCCCGATCTTTTGGACCACGATCCAAGACTGGCGACGATCACAAATCTCGCTGATCCTCGGTTTGAGGAGATAAAAAAAGATCTCTCACCATGGTCTGGGAACTGTGGGTTCGCACAAACGACGGCGACCGTTTGAAAACGCTCCTGCAATAGAAATCAAGTAATCAACAAGCCATTCTGTGATCAAAATCAGTTTGTAGTCGGATGAACTTAATTTGCATTCGTGATTCGTAAGTAAACAATTTCATTTTATTGGGGAGAAATCTCCAAGTCCACAATGCTTTGGGAGGAAAATTCAGACAGAGAAAATTGTTGAACTCGATTTTACAACCGATTCAAAACGGTTCCAAACGCGGCAGGCTTAATATCTCAGTCAAGCATTAGCGAGAAGTATTTTGCAAGTTGTGTTCCCTACGTTGAGAAAAGCCCGTTCAAATTTCAATTAAGAATCATTCTGTATCAGGATCAGGATAAATACGTTGCTGGAATCTTCCTAGGTTATAGTTGTAACTGAAAACGAGAGTAGCCCATATTCTTAGTTCTTTGTTAAAGCCCTCTTCAGGTAGTGTGTCGTATACAGTGATCTCTGCAAGCGTCATCGTGGAGGGCAGGTCCGGAGCTGCCAAATCTCCCCCTTTCGGCGGAATTTATTATACTTAAACGCACGTCATTCCGCTTTTCCTCTTGACGTCAAAAAATCTGCTCGCGAAAAACAACAACAACTGCGTTTATTCGCAGAGTTCGCACAGCTGCCGTTCGTTTAGCCAAAGAGCTCTTTGGAAACTTACTTCCGGTTCAGCTTCTTCCGCCGACATTAATTTGAAACAACCTGCTGGACCGATTAACACTGAGGCAGAAAAGAAGAAAACGAAAATTCATGAGAACAGACGTGCATATTCAGGCCGCTTCTGCTGTCATGATGGGAGTGCTGCTGATCCCAGTCAACAACGTTCGGCCTGTGGAAGTGTTCAGCCTTGTCAGGAATAACCTTACAGATTTTTGTCCCTCCTTGGGTCAGGACACTACAGAGGAAGGATGACCTGAAGTGCAAAAATGAGCCAGGTCATGAGATGAAGCTTAGTGACAGTGTGCTTCAAACATGTGAAAGAGCAGCAGTGTATTGGCTGAGACAGTCATTCCGTGAAAGCACCTGACAAAGGCAAAGGAAATGAAGTGTCTGCAATGTGATTGTTTAATTTTGGGTGCTATAGCATACGTCCTCCTCTCAACTGTCAGAAATTCTCCCATTTTTCTAAAGTATTCCCTCAAGTCTCTTCAGGTGTTGGCAGTTCTGCAGATCTCACATATAGAGAAACTGTTGCTGGATATTAGTGTCTGGTGCAGATGCGCGAACGGTGTTTCGTCGTACGTGTAAGAACGGCCTTAACAGACTTTCTAGAGCCGTTGCGCTGTCTTGATGTGTTGTTCTTGTGGGTGTCAGAGAAGGGTAGGACAGGTCCCTCAACTCTTCGGGGACGGTTATCCAC
>CM065742.1:40237801-40240301 GCA_033310375.1 Conus canariensis
ACACATGTACCCAAGCACGTAACCGCGCACACACTCACGAACACACACACACACACACACACACACACACACACACACACACACACACACACACACACATACACACACATACACACACACACTTCTCTCTCTCTATCTGTCACTCTCTCTCCTCTCACTCTCTCTCTCTCTCTGTCTCTCACTCTCTCTGTCTCTGTCTCTCTCTCTCTCTCTCTCTCTCTCTCTCTCTCTCTCTCTCTCACACACACACACACACACACACACACACACACGGAGGAAATATAACACACCAGGTGTTAATGCATAGATTATGTACGAAAGAAATCAAGAAATAAGAAAGCTACCCAACGCCAAATTGTACAGAAATAACTCCTCCGCAAAAATGTTCACACAAATCATTGGATGAAGTGGTCAATAATTCACCGAAATGCATGTGATCATGAACCATATTGTCTTTTTTTTTTTTTTTTTTTTTTTTTTTACCTTGAATGGGGTTTTAATTATGCACCGGACTGCTTGTTCGAAAGAAGATCAAGAAAACTCTAACCTGATAACTTTGAGAATCCAGAATTTGCTGCAAACTGAAAAAAAAATATCTCAACATCTTAAACTCGCCCGCTTATCTACTTTAGATGTTGCAGGAATCACCACAATGAGTTCTTTCTCATGATTCGAGGGAGTGGAAAGTTCTGCAGTGCTGCAGATTAATGCCTTTGAAATTCTGTCGGCGGAGACAACTTTCGGATTCTTTTTCGGATTCTTGGTCTGATTTCGAAGGCGTCACTGCTACAATTGTCGCCAAAACGAAATGTGGCTCTGGCGACAAATTTTGTCTGCGCTCATTCTCAGAACTGTTGCCAGTCACGATTGGCGTGGACTAGTTGCTTCAGGCTATGTGGTGTGCGTTAGGCTTTAGAAATATAGGCTTGCATCGTAAATCATCTGCTTGCGGCGTCATAGCTTATTTTTGAGAATAAGCTATGACGCCGCCCACTACAGGTATGTGTAAGAGCGTGCGCACGCGGTGTGTGCTCTTGTGCTCGCGCGCACGCGTTTGTGTGTGTGTGTGCGTGTGCGTGTGTGCGTGCATGTGCGTGTGTGTGGGGTGGGGGTGGGGGGTAGATAATGGCAGGTGAGAGAGAGAGAGAGAGAGAGAGAGAGAGTTGGAATGTTGCAGTGCAGGGTGTCAACCCTGTCTTGGGGTGACGTTTTGTGTTGAAAGGCTACATATGCACGCCGACTTTGGACCACAATATTGCCGTATATGTATGTAGGCTTTCAAGTCGGACGTAACTGGTAACTTTTTAAGTTTAGGGTCAGAAGGAGAAGTGGGAGATGATGGTGATCACTGACCGTGCATCTCATATTGCCAGGGCTGTGCTTCAACTAAAGCATGATAATCTGACAAGCGCCATGTTATGACGCCATCCATACATACCTACAGATTTAAATGCATAAATACACATGCATACATACATACATGCATGCATGCACACCTACGCGTATCACACGTACGTACATTCATGCATGCCTACTCATACATACATTGATACAACCTTACACGCATACATACATATTTATATACAATACTTCATATGAATGCATGCAGACTCTCTCACACACACACACGCGCGCGCGCGCGCGCACAATAGCACACACCGCGTGCGCACGCTCTTAAACATACAAAGAGAGGGACAGACAGACTAACAGACACACAAACTCCAGACAGCCACACAGACTAACACCCAAGGAGAGAGATTCTTACATCAAAGTTTGAGGAAGAGGGAGTGTTTAAGCTAAGACTGTTCAAAACGGATCCAGCTGGAAAATTCATTCCCTAAACTATACCGCATCCTCCGAAATTTGAAGTGAAGAGCGACAAAGTCTGTCTTGCCAACAACTTTTCGGATCGACACCTTCGAAAGTTGTCGCTGAGGACAAATTTCGTAGGCGACAATTTAGGGTGTCTCCTCGAAGCCTCTTCCGTTGAACCCACACACTTCCCGGAAAGGCGATCCATCTCCAGCCTGGCGCCCCATGAGAAACAAACAGAATGGAAAATGTCGTGCGCATGCTCAGAGTTCAGGGGCCAGGCCTTGGGAGAGGACCGTGAACATCCCGTGCTCATCACCGACCAATCAGAAGACGTTACTATTTCTGGTTCGTTGTGGGACAACAGTGGCTGAACATGATCAGAAAGGAACTCTTCTTTTTTTTCTTTTGCCTTGCAGTCTTTGCAGACAACGGTTATCTTGTTTGTATGGAAGATGACGTGTACTTTAAATGCAGAGAAGCTAAGTCAGAAACCAGGTTGTTTAGATTTCTTCTTTGTTCATCATCTCAGTCTTTTTTTTTTTTTTTTTTTTAAATGATTACTATGTCGGTCTGTGTAATGTTGCCGAATTCTGTAAGCCTCTCTGCGATTGATAGAAGCCGCGCTAGGAATTCATCTGTTGAGATCATGCCCTAATTCATCTGTCGAGATCATACCCTAATTCAT
>CM065742.1:40245301-40252801 GCA_033310375.1 Conus canariensis
TTTACGGGGTGTGCTTTGCTCCTCGTTGGTTGTTTTGTTTTGTGTTGTTTTGTTTTGTGTTGTTTTGGGGTAGTGATTAGTGCTTTTTGAAAAAAGAAACAGCCCGCACTTTTGGCGGAGGCAGCGGCCGAGAAAGAGGGAAAGAAAAGAAGAGAAAAAAGGTTAAAAAGAAAAGAGTTTGTTGTTGATTCTAGGGGCAAGCACCTTGTATTGGGAACCCTGGCAGCCGCACCACGGCCCTTGGCGTGATGTCCTCTCCGGAAAACATTTTGATTTTCTTTGGAAAAAAAAATTGATGGGAAGAACCCAAAGTATTTCAGTCAGTGAGAGTTGGGGATTTGTGAACACATAGTGATCTGTCAGTGTGGAACGGGTCCAGCATCTGTGTGACCCAGAGAAAGAAGAAATGAATGTATGTACCGACAATAATGTTGGATGTACATTTTTTTGTGGAGTATTGAGAATTAATTATATATATTGGCCATAGAAAAAAAAGAGAAATTAAAATCCCGCACGCCAAAAGAAGTTAGGCGCAGAAAGAAAGAAACAATTTTGCTTTTGAGGAAGAAATTTAAGCTGGTATTCTAATTTGTTTTACTGAAAGAAAGCGAAATCGGAAATGAAATGAGGCAGGGAACAGTAAACGATAAAACAGTAAACAAGTGGGGTATTTTTTGCTCTCATAAGAAAACCTAACACAGAGTAACTTTTATTCAAGACTGGCACAGCCTTTTAAACTTGAATAAAGTCAGACAAATACATAGACGAAGAATCTAACAGTGGGGGGAAAAACAAGCGCAGGCCAACAACTGAACTGTCTTCATAGTAATGACTTGACAAAGATTTGGACTTAAGGAGGGGGGAGAGGGGTTGAAGATGGAGAAACTGGGAACATGAAATTAAGAAAATATGTTACAGATATGAAAACTGTTCACTAGCTACATAAGGGAACCATCGCAATCCCTTTTGAAGGCAGATATATTTGTATTGCCTGCTCCGAGGCCTTTCGTCCGCTGGGTCGGAACTCATCAGGGAGACACGACTGGTTGTGTCTGTGCTCCTGGCGTCAAATAGAGACACACCACAGTCCATAATACTGTGGTGTTCTCACCACCAAGGGTGCAAAAAAGAATCCAATAGCACCCCAAAGCAGCCAGCGAAGAGTAGTAAATGAAACCAAACGAAAGTGTGGGGAGGAAAAAAGTTGCTGAAAAACTAAAGACATTATGCAAATAGTATAAAATGTAGGGGACAATCTTTGAGCCTACGCTTGAGGATCCACCCAAAGATGCAAGGGAGATCAAAAGACAAACACACAGACGGACAGAAACAAATACAAATAACCTCAATTTAATCAAAACAAAATCGGAAATGAAATGAGGCAGGGAACAGTAAACGATAAACAGTAAACAAGTGGGGTATTTTTGCTCCCATAAGAAAACCTAACACAGAGTAACTTTTATTCAAGACTGGCACAGTCTTTTAAACTTGAATAAAGTCAGACAAATACATAGACGAAGAATCATAGTGGGGGAAAAAAAACAAGCGCAGGCCAAAAACTGAACTGTTTTCATAGTAATGACTTGGCAAAGACTGGGACTTAAGGAGGGGGGGGGGGGGTTGAAGATGGAGAAACTGGGACATGAAATTAAGAAAATATGTTACAGATATGAAAACTGTTAACTAGCTGCACAAGGGAACCATCACAATCCCTTTTGAAGGCAGATATACTTGTAATGCCTGCTCCGAGACCTTTCGTCCGCTGGGTCGGAACCCATCAGGGAGACACGACTGTTTGTGTCTGTGCTCCTGGCGTCAAATAGAGACACACCACAGTCCATAATACTGTGGTGTTCTCACCACCAAGGGTGCAAAAAAGAATCCAATAGCACCCCCAAAGCAGCCAGCGAAGAGTAGTAAATGAAACCAAACGAAAGTGTGGGGAGGAAAAAAGTTGCTGAAAAATTAAAGACATTATGCAAATAGTATAAAATGTAGGGAACAGTCTTTGAGCCTACGCTTGAGGATCCACCCAAAGATGCAAGGGAGATCAAAAGACAAACACACAGACGGACAGAAACAAATACAAATAACCTCAACTTAATCAAAACAAAATCGGAAATGAAATGAGGCAGGGAACAGTAAACGATAAACAGTAAACAAGTGGGGTATTTTTTGCTCCCATAAGAAAACCTAACACAGAGTAACTTTTATTCAAGACTGGCACAGTCTTTTAAACTTGAATAAAGTCAGACAAATACATAGACGAAGAATCTAACAGTGGGGGAAAAACAAGCGCAGGCCAACAACTGAACTGTCTTCATAGTAATGACTTGGCAAAGACTGGGACTTAAGGGAGGGGGGGGGGGGGGGGGGGGGGGGAGTTTGAAGATGGAGAAACTGGGAACATGAAATTAAGAAAATATGTTACAGATATGAACACTGTTCACTAGCTACATAAGGGAACCATCGCAATCCTTTTTGAAGGCAGATATATTTGTATTGCCTGCTCCGAGGCCTTTCGTCCGCTGGGTCGGAACTCATCAGGGAGACACGGCTGGTTGTGTCTGTGCTCCTGGCGTCAAATAGAGACACACCACAGTCCATAATACTGTGGTGTTCTCACCACCAAGGGTGCAAAAAAGAATCCAATAGCACCCCCAAAGCAGCCAGCGAAGAGTAGTAAGTGAAACATATTTTACTTAAAATACCCCACTTGTTTACTGTTTATCGTTTACTGTTCCCCGCCTCATTTCATTTCCGATTTTGTTTTGATTAAATTGAGGTTATTTGTATTTGTTTCTGTCCGTCTGTGTGTTTGTCTTTTGATCTCCCTTGCATCTTTGGGTGGATCCTCAAGCGTAGGCTCAAAGATTGTCCCCTACATTTTATACTATTTGCACAATGTCTTTAGTTTTTCAGCAACTTTTTTCCTCCCCACACTTTCGTTTGGTTTCATTTACTACTCTTCGCTGGCTGCTTTGTGGGTGCTATTGGATTCTTTTTTGCACCCTTGGTGGTTTTCGTTGGAAATTGAAACATTGGATGCTTAATGAATATACGTCTTTTTTTTTCAATTTTATAAAAAAAATTAAAACATTTTGTGAATTTTACTTCCTTGTTTCCATTAATCTTATATTTGGTAATCGTTTTCTTTCGAAATCAAAGTATTGCTTGTTCAGTAAAGCATATTTCTGTTTTATGTATCATGTTTAATTTTTTTTCGTAAACATTTGGATAACTGGTTTAGTTTTTTCTTCTTATTATTTTACATCTGTATGAATAGGACTTTCCGAGAAGAAGAATCAGATCAAGCACTTCATCCATTTTAGTTTCATTGTCAGCTCCAAATGGAGTAAGTTCAATACTTAACTTTAATCTTTGGTAATTTTCACATTTTCCCGTACGAATATCCAGACGTTCTGCCAGGAGGGGAGACAATCATCAGAATGATGTGTGACATCGTCCCTTTCCCTTTCTTAAAAAAATTCCTGTATCATGTTCTGCTGTACCCATTTTAACAGTGTTGTTTCTCACTGGCATTTTGTGATATTTTCTGATTAACAACCGGTTTCATGCTGCATCCTTTATAACTTTTTTTTAATCTTTTTCATAAGTTCTTTACAGTGAATTGGCATGCCCGATTTCTTGTTTTAAACAACCTTTTTCATGAACATTTCATGATATATCATTAAACCTTTGCTTACCCTTGGTAGCAGCTGGTTGGATTTTGTGCAGTTATGGCTTGTAATAGTCAAGGGATGGAGGAAGGATAGGCTGATGTCCAAGGGGCAACAGTCAAGGGATGGAGGAAGGATAGGCTGATATCCAACAGTCAAGGGATGGAGGATGGAGGGGCTGATGTCCAACAGTCAAGGGATGGAGGAAGGAGAGGCTGATGTCCAACAGTCAAGGGATGGAGGAAGCAGAGGCTGATGTCCAACAGTCAAGGGATGGAGGAAGGAGAGGCTGATGTCCAGTAGTCAACGGATGGAGGAATGAGGGGCTGATGTCCAACAGTCATGGGATGGAGGAAGGAGGGGCTGATGTCCAACAGTCAAGGGATGGAGGAAGGAGAGGCTGATGTCCAACAGTCAACGGATGGAGGAAGGAGGGGCTGATGTCCAACAGTCAATGGATGGAGGAATGAGGGGCTGATGTCCAACAGTCAACGGATGGAGGAAGGAGAGGCTGATGTCCAACAGTCAATGGATGGAGGAATGAGGGGCTGATGTCCAACAGTCAACGGATGGAGGAAGGAGAGGCTGATGTCCAACAGTCAAGGGATGGAGGAATGAGGGGCTGATGTCCAACAGTCATGGGATGGAGGAAGGAGGGGCTGATGTCCAACAGTCAAGGGATGGAGGAAGGAGGGGCTGATGTCCAACAGTCAAGGGATGGAGGAAGGAGAGGCTGATGTCCAACAGTCAAGGGATGGAGGAAGGAGAGGCTGATGTCCAAGGGGCAACAGTCAAGGGATGGAGGAAGGAGAGGCTGATGTCCAAGGGGCAACAGTCAAGGGATGGAGGAAGGAGAGGCTGATGTCCAACAGTCAAGGGATGGAGGAAGGAGAGGCTGATGTCCAAGGGGCAACAGTCATGGGATGGAGGAAGGAGAGGCTGATGTCCAACAGTCAAGGGATGGAGGAAGGAGAGGCTGATGTCCAAGGGGCAACAGTCAAGGGATGGAGGAAGGAGAGGTTGATGTCCAACAGTCAAGGGATGGAGGAAGGAGAGGCTGATGTCCAACAGTCAAGGGATGGAGGAAGGAGAGGCTGATGTCCAAGGGGCAACAGTCAAGGGATGGAGGAAGGAGAGGCTGATGTCCAACAGTCAAGGGATGGAGGAAGGAGAGGCTGATGTCCAAGGGGCAACAGTCAAGGGATGGAGGAAGGAGAGGCTGATGTCCAGTAGTCAACGGATGGAGGAATGAGGGGCTGATGTCCAACAGTCAAGGGATGGAGGAAGGAGAGGCTGATGTCCAGTAGTCAACGGATGGAGGAATGAGGGGCTGATGTCCAACAGTCAAGGGATGGAGGAAGGAGAGGCTGATGTCCAACAGTCAAGGGATGGAGGAAGGAGAGGCTGATGTCCAGTAGTCAACGGATGGAGGAATGAGGGGCTGATGTCCAACAGTCAAGGGATGGAGGAAGGAGAGGCTGATGTCCAACAGTCAAGGGATGGAGGAAGGAGGGACTGATGTCCAACAGTCAAGGGATGGAGGAAGGAGGGGCTGATGTCCAACAGTCAAGGGATGGAGGAAGGAGGGGCTGATGTCCAACAGTCAAAGGATGGAGGAAGGAGGGGCTGATGTCCAACAGTCAAGGGATGGAGGAAGGAGGGGCTGATGTCCAACAGTCAAGGGATTGAGGAAGGAGGGGCTGATGTCCAACAGTCAACGGATGGAGGAAGGAGGGGCTGATGTCCAACAGTCAAAGGATGGAGGATGGAGAGGCTGATGTCCAACAGTCAAAGGATGGAGGAAGGAGGGGCTGATGTCCAACAGTCAAAGGATGGAGGATGGAGAGGCTGATGTCCAACAGTCAAGGGATGGAGGAATGAGGGGCTGATGTCCAACAGTCAAGGGATGGAGGAAGGAGGGGCTGATGTCCAACAGTCAAAGGATGGAGGATGGAGAGGCTGATGTCCAACAGTCAAAGGATGGAGGAAGGAGGGGCTGATGTCCAACAGTCAAAGGATGGAGGAAGGAGGGGCTGATGTCCAACAGTCAAAGGATGGAGGAAGGAGGGGCTGATGTCCAACAGTCAAAGGATGGAGGATGGAGGGGCTGATGTCCAACAGTCAAGGGATGGAGGATGGAGGGGCTGATGTCCAACAGTCAAAGGATGGAGGATGGAGAGGCTGATGTCCAACAGTCAAGGGATGGAGGAAGGAGGGACTGATGTCCAACAGTCAAGGGATGGAGGAAGCAGAGGCTGATGTCCAACAGTCAAAGGATGGAGGATGGAGGGGCTGATGTCCAACAGTCAAAGGATGGAGGAAGGAGGGGCTGATGTCCAACAGTCAAAGGATGGAGGATGGAGGGGCTGATGTCCAACAGTCATGGGATGGAGGAAGGAGGGGCTGATGTCCAACAGTCAAAGGATGGAGGAAGGAGGGGCTGATGTCCAACAGTCAAGGGATGGAGGAGGGGGAGGGTAAACGTCACGGGGCAAACGGTCAGACGCGGGGAGAGGGGGGGGGGGGGGGCTCAAATCCATCGGGCAAACGTCCAGAAAAGGGGAAGCAGATTCTACCCTCCATTTTGTAAACAACTAAAGACAAACCGAAACGAAAAACAACCAGCAAAACCCCTCCCAGACGGGGATGGACGCGATCAATGTACTGAGTGGCAGTGCTGGATGAGGGAAGGAGAGAGAGAGGAGGAGGGCACAGCATGGGGTGGGGTGGAGGTGCACGAATCCACGTGTGAAAATCGGGAGGATAGGAGTATGTGTACGGTGTGAATGTGCGTGCGTGCGTGCGTGCGTGCGTGTGTGTGTGTGTGTGTGCGCGCGCGCGCGCGCGCACTGTAAGCGTTAATCACTTGAATCTGTGAATAAAATGTGGGGATGATTGATTATGTTGTCAAAAGGCAATGCGCGGATTGTTGGATGACGTTCAATATCTATTTCCCTCGAGTGGCGTTGTAGGATAAATAATCAGATTATGCGTGCTAGCGTGTGTGTGTGTGTGTGTGTGTGTGTGTGTGTGTGTGTGTGTGTGTGTGTGTGTGTGTGTGTGTGTGAGCACGCGTGTCTATGAGTGTGCGCTTAAAGTTTGTGTGCGTGTCTTGGAGGCGGGGAGGGGAGGAAGTGGGGAGACAAAAAGATTTGGACTTTGAGGAGGAAACCGTGCATATGTCGAAATGTGTATGTACTTGTGCATGTGTGTAAGTGTGCACTGTTAACTTTCAACAATCTGCCCCTCCTCCGTTAGTTATGGAGATATGGATTTCTAGCAAGAGGCTGATGAGCCAACCGCAGCTTGTGAAGAACTGTCCGAGCTGATGTTGCTAAGGTGGGAGGCCGTGTGGTCCCTATCAGGGTTGTTGTGAGGCGGAGGACGAGATGACCACACACCTCTTTCAGTGAGTTACATCCATTTCTTCATTTCCCATTCTCCTCAGCCTGCCACCCCCCCCCCCCCCTTTTTTTTTTTAAAAATCTCCCTTTTTCTATTCTTCATTTATCCGATTTTTTTTCCAGACCCATCAATCTTTCATGTTTAAGCTATTCGAATACATACTTACTAGTGTCTGGGGAGTGGATTAATGTTGCTGTCATTCTAAAGAAAACTGGTTTACTTCAACTACAGACCTGTTTACCCTACGATTTTTTTTAGCGTATTTTACGAAATTTGACCGGAAAAATACGATAATACGCCGAGTACGACAAAAATAAGAAAATCGGCAGCATTGACTTAAAAAAATGTGTACTATTTTCCTGTTTGAAGACGCGAGTTATTGCCCCTAGTTCCAGTTTGCGCGCACTCGCTCATA
>CM065742.1:40257801-40267801 GCA_033310375.1 Conus canariensis
TTATCGTCATTGTACAATATTGAATCATCCTTATCGTCATTTTACGATATTAAATCATCCTTATCGTCATTTTACGATATTGAATCATCCTTATCGTCATTTTACGATATTACATATCCTTATCGTCATTTTACGATATTAAATCATCCGTATCGTCATGTTTACGATGTTACACATCCTTATTGTCATTTTACGATATTAAATCATATTTATCGTCATTTTACGATATTACATATCCTTATCGTCCCTTTTACGATATTGAATCATCTTTATCGTCATTTTACGATATTACATATCCTTATCGCCATTTTACGATATTAAATCATCCTTATCGTTATTTTACGATATTACATATCCTTATAGTCATTTTACGATATTAAATCATCCTTATCGTCATTTTACGATATTAAATCATCCTCACCGTCATTAAATCATCCTCACCGTCATTAAATCATCCTTATCGTCATTTACGATAGTGAATCATCCTCATCGTCATTTTACGATAGTGAATCATCCTTATCGTCATTTTACAATAGTGAATCACCTTATCGTCATTTTACGATAGTGAATCATCCTTATCGTCATTTACAATAGTGAATCATCCTCATCGTCATTTTACGATAGTGAATCATCCTCATCGTCATTGTACAATATTGAATCATCCTTATCGTCATTTTACGATGTTGAATCACCCTTATCGTCATTTTACGATAGTGAATCATCCTTATTGTCATTGTACAATATTGAATCATCCTTATCGTCATTTTACGATATTGAATCATCCTTATCGTCATTTTACGATATTACATATCCTTATCGTCATTTTACGATATTGAATCATCCTTATCGTCATTTTACGATGTTGAATTCTCTTATCGTCATTGTACAATATTGAATCATCCTTATCGTCATTTTACGATATTAAATCATCCTTATCGTCATTTTACGATATCGATTCATCCTTATCGTCATTTTACGATCTTACATATCCTTATCGTCATTTTACGATATTAAAATCATCTGTATCGTCATGTTACGATATTACATATCCTTATCGTCACTTTACGATATTAAATCATATTTATCGTCATTTTACGATATTGCATATCCTTATCGTCATTTTACGATATTGAATCATCTTTATCGTCATTTTACAATATTAAATCATCCTTATCGTCATTTTACGATATTAAATCATCCTTATCGTCATTTTACGATATTACATATCCTTATAGTCATTTTACGATATTAAATCATCTTTATCGTCATTTTACGATATTAAATCATCCTCACCGTCATTAAATCATCCTCACCGTCATTAAATCATCCTTATCGTCATTTACGATAGTGAATCATCCTCATCGTCATTTTACGATAGTGAATCATCCTTATCGTCATTTTACAATAGTGAATCACCCTTATCGTCATTTTACGATAGTGAATCATCCTTATCGTCATTTACGATAGTGAATCATCCTCATCGTCATTTTACGATAGTGAATCATCCTCATCGTCATTTTACGATAGTGAATCATCCTTATCGTCATTTTACGATATTGAATCACCCTTATCGTCATTTTACGATAGTGAATCATCCTTATTGTCATTTTACGATAGTGAATCATCCTCATCGTCATTTTACGATAGTGAATCATCCTTATCGTCATTTTACGATATTGAATCACCCTTATTGTCATTGTACAATATTGAATCATCCTTATCGTCATTTTAGGATATTGAATCATCCTTATCGTCATTGTACAATATTGAATCATCCTTATCGTCATTTTACGATGTTGAATCATCCTTATCGTCATTGTACAATATTGAATCATCCTTATCGTCATTTTACGATATTGAATCATCCTTATCGTCATTTTACGATATTAAAATCATCCGTATCGTCATGTTACGATATTACATATCCTTATCGTCATTTTACGATATTAAATCATATTTATCGTCATTTTACGATATTACATATCCTTATCGTCATTTTACGATATTGAATCATCTTTATCGTCATTTTACGAAATTAAATCATCCTTATCGTCATTTTACAATATTAAATCATCCTTATCGTCATTTTACGATATTACATATCCTTATAGTCATTTTACGATATTAAATCATCTTTATCGTCATTTTACGATATTAAATCATCCTCACCGTCATTAAATCATCCTCACCGTCATTAAATCATCCTTATCGTCATTTACGATAGTGAATCATCCTCATCGTCATTTTACGATATTAAATCATCCTCATCGTCATTTTCACGGGGTGCCGGTCCACAGGCTACACACCCACAATCAATGCGCCAAGGTCGTGCTTAAGGAGTCGAGTATTTACAGGTTGGAGCAATTCAATTGCTTTGAGAATTTTTATTGTGTCTGAAAGTTGATTCTTCTCGTTTTCTTTCATACGGCCATCGAGGTACTAACCAGGTGGTTCCAAGCAGACAGATTGAAATCAAAGGAATTGGACTATTTGCGGGGGGGGGGGGGGGGGGGGGGGGGGGGGGGGGGGGGGGGGAGGGGGGGGGGGGGCCAGCTGGCGCAAAGATAGGGTCACAGATCAGTGCAAAGGTATGAGATGTGACGTCAAGTAATAAGGAGGTCATATAATTGAAGATTGTGATTTCGTCGGTTTGAAATCCCCCCCCCCTCCCCCCCCCCCCCCCCCCCCCCCCCCCCCCCCCCCCCCCCCACCCCCCCCCCCCCCTCAAAGGAAATGATTGTTGGGGAGTTGTTCTTTTGATCATTTATCTGTTTCACTAAAATTAGGGGCTGGCTCAATTCATGGTAGGCCTCAAAAACCCTTACATGGATTATATAGTGTTCCAGTGCTGACATGGATTATACAGTGTTTCAGTGCTGACATGGATTATATAGTGTTTCAGTGCTGACATGGATTATATAGTGTTTCAGTGCTGACATGGATTATATAGTGTTTCAGTGCTGACATGGATTATACAGTGTTTCAGTGCTGACATGGATTATACAGTGTTTCGGTGCTGACATGGATTATACAGTGTTTCAGTGCTGACATGGATTATACAGTGTTTCAGTGCAAAATCCCAACTGTGGCGTGTGGCCACGGGGCCAGAGCCCTCGGACGTGTTCCGCCCTCGCTCGTCCTTCCGTTCCCATCTCCGTCTCCCATCTATCCCCCTCGCCCCCTCCCTCCCCCGTCCCCCTGCATTCCCCACCCCAATCAATTGCCTTGGCGCAGAAGCGCAGCTGGACAGCTTGCTTGTGTTTGTGTGAAGTCATTTTTCACCGCAATGACCGTGGACATTGCGCAAACCGTTGACTGACATTTTGCCTCGTGTTCCCTTCAAAAAAGAAAGATGGGGGGAGGGGGGTGGGGGGGAGGATGTTAAAAAGTTCTCTTGCTTGGTTTGGATTCGTGAGATCGTTTGCGGCGTAGGTTTATTAGCTTTTTTTTTAACCCTTGGTTTCCCCGAAGATGGAGTATGGCTGCCTTAATGGCGGGATAAAAAAAAAACGGTCATGCACACTAAACTCCGCTCCCTTTGTTGGACAGATGGATTAATACTTGCCTGTCCATATAGGGAGTGTCCGCAGGAGTATCAGCCTGCGTACGCAGAAGAAGAAGAAGAATCCTTGGTGAGAACACCACAGAATTACAAACTGTGGTGTGTCGCCATTGGATGCCAAGGGAGCACAGACACAATCAGCCATGTCTCTCTGTTGAGTCTGATTCAGCGGACGAAAGGCTAGGAGCAGGCAATAGGAATAAATCTGTCTTGAGGAGGGACTACGATAGTTCCCGTATGCTGCTAGTGTAGGGTGTAACATTCATAATATATTTTCCTAGTTTTATGTTATCATTTTATTCCTCTCCCTCCCGTCTACGCCCCCCCCCCCCCCCCTTTTTTTTTTCTTCTTTTATTTAAAACTTTGCCAGGTCAGTATAATGACGGAAGAATTGTTAGCCTGCACTTGTTTTTCCCCACTACTAAGTTGTTCAGCATTGGTTTGTGTGTGTGTACGTGTGTGTGTGTGTGTGTGTGTGTGTGTGTGTGTGTGTGTGTGTGTGTGCGTGTGTGCGTGCGTGCGTGCGTGTGTGTGTGTTTGGGCGCGCGTATTCTGTGCGCACGTTCGTGTGTTTATGGGGTTGTGCGTTGTGCGCGCGAGTACGGGCTTGTACGGGTGCGCGCGCGCACGCCTGTGTGTGTGTGGTGTGTGTGGTGTGTGTGTGTGTGTGTGTGTGTGTGTGTGTGTGCGGGTGTGTGTGTGTGTGTGCGCGTGTGTGTGTGTGTGTGTGTGTGTGTGTGTGTGTGCGTACGCGCGCTCGCATACGTGTGTGTGTGTGTGTGTGTGTGTGTGTGTGTGTGTGTGTGTGTGTGTGTGTTTAGGTCTTCAATTTAACGTCTATACACGTTATGTGATATTAGACGAATGTGTGTGTGTGTGTGTGTGTGTGTGTGTGTGTGTGTGTGTGTGTGTGTGTGTGTGTGCTTGGGCGCATACGCGCGCAGTTGCGCCCCCCCCCACCCCCCCCATTTCTCTCTCTCAGTGTGCGTGTGTCTGTGTCTGTGTGTGTTAGTGTGTATACGTGTGTGTGTGCGCACGCGCATGTGTGCGCATGTGCACTTGTGCCTCCTCCCTCCCCCCCCAACACACCCGTCTCTCTCTCTCTCTCTCTCTCTCTGCCTCTCTGTCTCTCTCGACAGGACGCCACCCTGTTCATGTAAATACGTCTGTTCGGTGTATTAGATATGGGCTTAAGATATTACATATGGATGGAAATAGACTGCTGGTGAAAGCTTACGAGATGTTGGTGCGGCCAGATTCACATGGTAAATATACACGGGTTTCAAGGATTCGAGAAACATTATATGAGAATGGATTTGGAATGGTATGGCTAAATCAAGGGGTTGAAAATGTCAATGCATTTCTGGATGAATTTCGCCAGAGGCTTATTGATTGCCGGTGGCAAAACTGGAATGAACATATCCAAGAAAGTGACCGGTTTTCTTTATATAGAACCTTCAAATCATCTAGGAGCCGTGAAAGGTATCTTTTAATTGACATCGACAGACATAATAGACGTTATTTAACCAAATTTAGATTCGGAGTAACAGACGTTGTAATACATCGGGACCAATATAATCAGGTATCAACTAATTCTGTAGCACGCCCTTCGTGCAGAGATGCAAAAGAGGATGAAGTACATGTTTTGTTTTGTTGCCCTAGTCTCTGTGAGCTTCGGCAAAAATGTTTTCCAGGAAAAGTTTATGCAAATCCATGTCTATTCAACGTAGCCTTACTGATGGCAACAACTAACAAAAATAAATTGAAGAATGTATGCAAATATCTATAAAAGGCACTTAAAAGGCGTGCAAGTAGAAGGCTGTGAATGTTAACATGTATCTGCTGTACTCTATGGTCAAAAGATGTTGGAATTTGTCATTATTATGTTGATGTATCCTTACTTTTCCTTGTCGTTAAAGTGCCATTGTAAATAGTTCCCCCTTCAGTAGGGGCTGTGGCCTTAACCTGAATAAACCGTTTTCCATTTCCATTTCTCTGTCTCTCTCTCTCTGTGTCTCTCTGTCTCTGTCTGTCTGCCTCTCTCTCTCTCTCTCTCTCTCTCTCTCTCTCTCTCTCTCTCTCTCTCTCTCTCTCTCTCTCTCTCTCTCTTCAGTCCTCCTGTGGATACCGAGGGTTCTTTTAGTGTAAACTGTATCTCTGTGTTCTGGAAATTCGTCCGTGCTTTTCTTTCACTTTCGTTGATACTGCTGTTTGAGCACTTCTATCCTGGTGGTCATTGAGGTTCGAAGTCTCTCCATCTCCTCTCTCAGCTGATGAACATCTTCCTTCGTAAGAGAGAGAGAGAGAGAGAGAGAGGAGAGAGAGAGAGAGTTGCGCTTGTTATCCGGTTACTTCCTTCTGTGTGGAATCGTGTGTGCTGAGAGGAGGGGAAGAAAGAGAAGGGCGTGGTAATGTTCACAGATAAAATGGTGATGTGGAAACAGGACCGTCAGGATGAAACGCGTGACTTCGCTCATGGATAGAACGTGAAGTGAAATAAAGTATACCCACGACCGTCGTCATGGAGCACTTGGTCATGTTTACACAACATGAAGCAGTCATGTTTACACAACATGAAGCAGTCATGTTTACACAACATGAAGCAAAGCGATGAGTACACCACTGCTGATGTGAAGTGACACATTTCGCTGTTTACACAGACCGACGCGAAATGGTGTGTGCACACTGGGCTACTGATGTGACGTGACTGGTGGCAATGTTTACTTAGAGTGGCACGAAGTGATTTGCTGACTACTGATGTGACGTGACTGGTGGCAATGTTTATTTAGAGTGGCACGAAGTGATTTGCTGACTACTGATGTGACGTGACTGGTGGCAATGTTTATTTAGAGTGGCACGAAGTGATTTGCTGACTACTGATGTGACGTGACTGGTGGCAATGTTTACTTAGAGTGGCACGAAGTGATTTGCTCACTACTGATGTGACGTGACTGGTGGCAATGTTTACTTAGAGTGGTACGAAGTGATTTGTTGACTACTGATGTGACGTGACTGGTGGCAATGTTTACTTAGAGTGGCACGAAGTGATTTGTTGACTACTGATGTGACGTGACTGGTGGCAATGTTTACTTAGAGTGGCATGAAGTGATTTGCTCACTACTGATGTGACGTGACTGGTAGCAATGTTTACTTAGAGTGGCACGAAGTGATTTGTTGACTACTGATGTGACGTGACTGGTGGCAATGTTTACTTAGAGTGGCACGAAGTGATTTGTTGACTACTGATGCGACGTGACTGGTGGCAATGTTTACTAAGAGTGGCAGGAAGAGATTTGCTCACTACTGATGTGATTTTTAAACATGACAATCCTCACGCCGAGTGATGTGATGTGTATGCGCCACTGTTGTGAAGTCTATTACACAGAGTGAAGCGAGGTAATGTGATGTGAAATTTGGGAAGGGGGGGGGGGGGGGGAATGATGTTTCCAGAGAGTGACGCGAAGTAGTGTGATGTTAAAGTTGGGGCATATTTGCACAGAGTGAAGCGAAGTGTTTTGATGTGAAACATTGAGGCATGTCTGGAAAGAGAGAACCGAAGTGGTCTCATGTGAAACTTGGACATGTTTACAAAGAGTGAATGATGTAATTTGAAAGTTGGGGACATGTTTACACATAGTGGCGCGAAGTGATGTGATGGGAAACTAGGGGGCATGTTTACACAAAGTGGCGCGAAGTAATGTGATGGGAAACTTTGGGGCATGTTTACACATAGTGGCGCGAAGTGATGTGATGGAAAACTTGGGGGCATGTTTATACAGAGTGGCGCGAAGTGATGTGATGGGAAACTTGGGGCATGTTTACACATAGTGGCGCGAAGTGAGGTAATGGGAAACTTGGGGGCATGTTTTCACAGAGTAAAGCGAAGTGATGTGATGGGAAACTTGGGGGCATGTTTACACAAAGTGGCGCGAAGTGAGTAATGGGAAACTTGGGGGCATGTTTTCACAGAGTAAAGCGAAGTGATGTGATGGGAAACTTGGGGGCATGTTTGCACAGAGTAGATCGAAGTGATGTGATGGGAAACTTGGGGGCATGTTTACACAAAGTAAAGCGAAGTGATGTGATGGGAAACTTGGGGGCATGTTTTCACAGAGTAGAGCGAAGTGATGTGATGGGAAACTTGGGTGCATGTTTACACAAAGTAAAGCGAAGCGATGTGATGGGAAACTTGGGGGCATGTTTTCACAGAGTAGATCGAAGTGATGTGATGGGAAACTTGGGGCTATGTTTACATAGAGTAGAGGGAAGTGATGTGATGGGAAACTTGGGGGCATGTTTACACAAAGTGGCGCAAAGTGATGTGATGGGAAACTTGGGGCATGTTTTACACAGAGCAGAGCGAAAGTGATGTGATGGGAAACTTGAGGGTATGTTTACACAGAGTAGAGCGAAGTGATGTGTTGGGAAACCTTGGGGCATGTTTACACAGGATGGAGGAATATAATGTGATAGGAAACGTATGGGCATGTTTGGGAAACTTGGAGGCATGTTTACACAGAGTGGCGCGAAGTGGTGTGATGGGAAGCTTGGGGGCATGTTTACACAGAGTGATGCGAAGTGATGTGATGGGAAATTTGTGGCATGTTTACACAGAGTGGTGCAAAGTGATATAATGGGAAACTTTGTGGCATGATTACACAAAGTGGTGCAAAGTGATATAATGGGAAACCTGCGGGCATGTTTACACATAGTGGCGCGAAGTGATGTGATGGGAAAGTTGGGGGGCATGTTTACAAAGAATGGAGCGAAGTGGTGTAATGGGAAACTTTGGGGCATGTTTGCACAAAGTGGCGCTAAGTGATGTAATGGAAAACTTGGGGGCATGTTTACACAAAGTGGAGCGAAGTTATGTAATGGGAAAGTTGGGGCATGTTTACATAGAATGGAGCGAAGTGATGTTTTAGGAAACTTGGGGGCATGTTGACACAAAGTGGAGCGAAGTGATGTGATGGAAAACTTGGGGCATGTTTACACAGAATGGAGCGAATGATGTGATGGGAAACTTGGGGGCATGTTTACACAGAATGGAGCGAAGTGATGTGATGGGAAACTTGGGGGCATGTTTGCACAAAGTGACGCGAAGTGATGTGATGTGAAACTTGGGCATGTTTACAGTGACGCGAAAGTGATGGGAAACTTGGGGGCATGTTTACACAGAGTGGCGCGAAGTGATGTAATGGGAAACTTGGGGCATGTTTTACACAGAGTGGCGCGAAGTGATGTAATGGGAAACTTGGGGGCATGTTTACACAGAGTGGCGCGAAGTGATGTAATGGGAAACTTGGGGGCATGTTTTACACAGAGTGGCGCGAAGTGATGTAATGGGAAACTTGGGGGCATGTTTACACAGAGTGGCGCGAAGTGATGTGATGGGAAACTTGGGGGCATGTTTACACAGAGTGGCGCGAAGTGATGTGATGGGAAACTTGGGGGCATGTTTACACAGAGTGGCGCGAAGTGATGTAATGGGAAACTTGGGGGCATGTTTAGAAAGAGAGAAGCGAAGGGATGAGATGTGAAACTTGGGATGTTTACAAGGAGTGAAGCGAAGTGATGTGATTTGAAAGATGTGGGGATGTTTACACAATGTGACATGAAGTGATGTGATGTGAAACTTGTGCATGATAACAAAGACTGAAGCAAATGATGTGAAACTTGGTCTTGTTTATAAAGAATGAAGCGAAGAGGTGAGATGTGAAAGTGGGGCATGTCTATGGAGAGTGAAACGAAGTGATGTTATGCGAAACATAGGGACATGTTAACAAAGAGTGAAGGGAAGTAATTTAGTGTCGAACTTGGGCATGTTCACAGAGAGTGAAGCCAGGTTGTGTGATGTGAAACTTGGAGGCATGTTTACAAAGAGTGAAGCGAAGTGGTGTAAAGTAAAACTTTGGCATGTTTACATACAAAGAGTGAAGCGAAGTGGTGTGATGTGACACGTGGGCGTGTTTACAAAGCTTGAAACGAAGTGGTGTAAAGTAAAACTTGGGCATGTTTACATTCAAAGAGTGAAGCGAAGTGATGTGATGTGAAACGTGGGGCATGTTTACAAAGAGTGAAGCGAAGTGTTGTGATGTGAAACTTGGGCATGTCTACAAAGAGTGGAGCGAAGTGATGTGTACACGTGCCTGCGTTTACAGAGTGACGTGAAGTGATGTCTGCACTTCTAACGTGAAGTGGCTCTTGGACTGCCCTAACACGGTGAAGTGCTGTGTGCACTCTAATGTGATTTGACACCTTGCTAGCTTTATGTAGAGTGAAGACAAATGGTGTCTGCACACTACCCATGGAGTGCGACACGTCACATGACATACACACAGAGAATGACTTCAGGCAATGTATTCACCTGACTACTATGATGCGACAAGCAGTTATGTTACAGAAAGTGAAGTGAAATACTGTGTTCACACGACTGG
>CM065742.1:40272801-40277801 GCA_033310375.1 Conus canariensis
TCCATCCCTCTGTGTGCCTCCCTCTCTCTGTTCCATCCCTCTGTGTGCCTCCCTCTCTCTGTACCATCCCTCTGTGTGCCTCCCTCTCTCTCTGTACCATCCCTCTGTGTGCCTCCCTCTCTCTGTTCCATCCCTCTGTGTGCCTCCCTCTCTCTCTCTGTTCCATCCCTCTGTGTGCCTCCCTCTGTTCCATCCCTCTGTGTGCCTCCCTCTGTTCCATCCCTCTGTGTGCCTCCCTCTGTTCCATCCCTCTGTGTGCCTCCCTCTGTTCCACTCCCTCTGTGTGCCTCCCTCTGTTCCACTCCCTCTGTGTGCCTCCCTCTGTTCCATCCCTCTGTGTGCCTCCCTCTCGCTGTACCACTTTCTTTGTGCCTCCCTCTCTCTGCAGCATCCCTCTGTGTGCCTCCCTCTCTCTGTACCATCCCTCTTGTGCCTCCTCTCTCTGTACCACTCCCTTGTGACTCCTCTCCTCCTCTCTGTACCATCCCTCTGTGTGCCTCCCTCTCTCTGTACCATCCCTCTGTGTACCTCCCTCTCTCTGTACCATCCCTCTGTGTGCCTCCTCTCTCTCTGTACCATCCCTCTGTGTGCCTCCCTCTCTCTGTACCATCCCTCTGTGTGCCTCCTCTCTCTGTACCATCCCTCTGTGTGCCTCCTCTCTCTGTACCACTCCCTCTGTGTGCCTCCCTCTCTCTGTACCATCCCTCTGTGTGCCCCTCTCTGCTCCTCTCTTGTACCATCCCTCTGTGTGCCTCCTCTCTGTACCATCCCTCTGTGTGCCTCCTCTCTCTGTACCATCCCTCTGTGTGCCTCCCTCTCTCTGTACCATCCCCTCTGTGTCCTCCTCTCTCTCTGTACCATCCCTCTGTGTGCCTCCCTCTTATCTCTGTACCATCCCTCTGTGTGCCTCCCTCTCTCTGTACCATCCCTCTGTGCTCTCCTTCTCTCTGTACCATCCCTCTTGTGTGCCCCTCTCTCTGTACCATCCCTCTGTGTGCCGCCTCTCTCTGTACCATCCCTCTGTGTGCCTCCTCTCTTTCTGTACCATCCTCTGTGTGCCTCCCTCTCTCTGTACCACTCCCTCTGTGTGCCTCTCTCTCTTTTACCATCCCTCTTGTGCCTCCCTCTCTCGTACCACTCCCTCTGTGTGCCTCCCTCTCTCTGTACCATCCCTCTGTGTGCCTCCCTCTCTCTGTACCACTCCCTCTGTGTGCCTCCTCTCTCTGTACCACTCCCTCTGTGTGCCTCCCTCTCTCTGTACCATCCCTCTGTGTGCCTCCTTCTCTTCTGTACCACTCCTCTGTGTGCCTCCCTCTCTCTGTACCATCCCTCTGTGTGCCTCCCTCTCTCTGTACCACTCCCTCTGTGTGCCTCCCTCTCTCTGTACCATCCCTCTGTGTGCCTCCCTCTCTCTGTACCATCCCTCTGTGTGCCTCCTCCTCTGTACACTCCCTCTGTGTGCCTCCTCTCTCTGTACCATCCCTCTGTGTGCCTCCCTCTCTCTGTACCATCCCTCTGTGTGCCTCCCTCTCTCTGTACCATCCCTCTGTGTGCCTCCCTCTCTCTGTACCACTCCCTCTGTGTGCTTCCTCTCTCTGTACCATCCCTCTGTGTGCCTCCTCTCTCTGTACCATCCCTCTGTGTGCCCCCTCTCTCTGTACCATCCCTCTGTGTGCCTCCCTCTCTTGTACCATCCTCTGTGTGCCTCCTCTCTTGTACCACTCCCTCTGTGTGCCTCCCTCTCTTGTACCATCCCTGCTGTGTGCCCCCTCCTCTCTGTACCACTCCCTCTGTGTGCCTCCCTCTCTCTGTACCATCCCTCTTGTGCCTCCCTCTCTCGTACACTCCCTGTGTGCCTCCCTCTCTCTGTACCATCCCTCTGTGTGCCTCCCTCTCTCTGTACCATCCCTCTGTGTGCCTCCCTCTCTCTGTACCACTCCCTCTGTGTGCCTCCCTCTCTCTGTACCATCCCTCTGTGTGCCTCCCTCTCTCTGTACCACTCCCTCTGTGTGCCTCCCTCTCTCTTGTACCATCCCTCTGTGTGCCTCCCTCTCTTGTACCACTCCCTCTGTGTGCCTCCCTCTCTCTGTACCACTCCCTCTGTGTGCCTCCCTCTCTGTACCACTCCCTCTGTGTGCCTCCCTCTCTTGTACCATCCCTCTGTGCCTCCCTCTCTCTGTACCATCCTCTGTGTGCCTCCCTCTCTCTGTACCATCCCTCTGTGTGCCTCCCTCTCTCTGTACCACTCCCTCTGTGTGCCTCCCTCTCTTTGTACCATCCCTCTGTGTGCCTCCCTCTCTTTGTACCATCCCTCTGTGTGCCTCCCTCTCTTTGTACCATCCCTTGTGCCTCCCTCTCTTTGTACCATCCCTCTGTGTGCCTCCCTCTCTTTGTACCATCCCTTCTGTGTGCCTCCCTCTCTCTTTGTACCACTCCCTTTGTGTGCCTCCCTCTCTCTTGTACCATCCCTCTGTGTGCCTCCCTCTCTTTGTACCATCCCTTGTGTGCCTCCCTCTCTTTGTACCATCCCTTGTGTGCCTCCCTCTCTTTGTACCATCCCTCTGTGTGCCTCCCTCTCTTTTGTACCACTCCCTTGTGTGCCTCCCTCTCTTTGTACCACTCCCTTTGTGTGCCTCCTCTCTCTGTACCATCCCTCTGTGTGCCTCCTCTCTTTGTACCACTCCCTCTGTGTGCCTCCCTCTCTTTGTACCACTCCCTTTGTGTGCCTCCCTCTCTCTGTACCATCCCTCTGTGTGCCTCCCTCTCTTTGTACCACTCCCTCTGTGTGTGCCTCCCTCTCTTTGTACCACTCCCTTCTGTGTGCCTCCCTCTCTCTGTACCATCCCTCTGTGTGCCTCCCTCTCTTTTTACCATCCCTCTGTTGCCTCCCTCTCTTTGTACCATCCCTCTGGTTGCCTCCCTCCTCTTTGTACCATCCCTTGTGTGCCTCCCTCCTTTGTACCAACTCCCTTTGTGTGCCTCCCTCTCTTTGTACCATCCCTCTGTGTGCCTCCCTCTCTTTGTACCACTCCCTTTGTGTGCCTCCCTCTCTTTGTACCACTCCCTTTGTGTGCCTCCCTCTCTTTGTACCACTCCCTTTGTGTGCCTCCCTCTCTTGTACCACTCCTCTTTGTGTGCCTCCCTCTCTTTGTACCACTCCCTTTGTGTGCCTCCCTCTCTTTGTACCATCCCTCTGTGGTGCCTCCCCTCTTTGTACCACTCCCTTTGTGTGCCTCCCTCTCTTGTAACACTCCCTTGTGTGCCCCCTCTCCTCTCTCTCTCTCTCTCTCTGTGTCAGTGTGCAACTTTTCTTTCTGTGCGTCTGTCTCTCATTCCTCATTCTACTACCCCCCCTCTCTCTCTCTCTCTCTCTCTCTCTCTCTCTCTCTCTCTCTCTCTCTCTCTCTCCTCCTTCCTCCTCCTCCTCCTCCTCCCCTGCTCCTCCTCCTCTCCTCTCCTCTTCCTCTCTCCCTCGCTCTCTCTCTCTCTGTCTGTCTCTGTTTCTTTCTTTCTCTCCCTTCCACCCTCTTTCTCTCTTGCTTCTCATAGAATAAACAATAACGAGCGAGAAGAGTTGGGGAAGAAAGGGTGCGTGTAAAATGAATCAACGTCCGATTTTGAAAAAAAAAAAAGTTAGATGTTGAATTATGACACTCTACAAAATCCTTCAAAAACTTTCGAGCAGAAGAGGCCTTAGAGAGGGAGAGAGGTGGAGGAGGGTAGGATGCTGAGGGAGGGTAGTCTGTGTGGAGGCGCGTGGTGAGGCAAGAAGGGGGTAGGGGGCGTACTGAACAGCGGTGGGGAAAAGCCCCTGCCATGTCATATGCTTGAGAGCCATTGCCTCTCGCAGTGGTGTTGAAATAAGCGACAAATCCCGCTAACCTTCGCCTCCCTCGCTGGGCTTTTGGCTGTCTAAATACCCTTCGTTCCCTCCCTCGCCCTCTCTTCCCTTTACCCCCGCCCCATCTCCCCCGTTGAATAAACAGACGATTTGCGCTAGAGTTACGCTATAACTGTGAGCGGCTTCCGAAAAGAAATTGGCAATCTAAACGGAGTATTTTCTTTTCGTGTATTTGTCTGTCTGTCTGTCCGTTGCCTGTCTGTTCTCTATCCTCGACCTTCATCCCACCCCCAGTCCCAAACCTGTCTGTCTCTGTCCTCCACCTTCATCCCACCCCCAGTCCCAAACCTTTCTGTCTCTGTCCTCCACCTTCATCCCACCCCCAGTCCCAAACCTTTCTGTCTCTGTCCTCCACCTTCATCCCACCCCCAGTCCCAAACCTTTCTGTCTCTGTCCTCGACCTTCATCCCACCCCCAGTCCCAAACCTGTCTGTCTCTGTCCTCGACCTTCATCCCACCCCCAGTCCCAAACCTGTCTGTCTCTGTCCTCGACCTTCATCCCACCCCCAGTCCCAAACCTGTCTGTCTCTATCCTCGACCTTCATCCACCCCCAGTCCCAAACCTGTCTGTCTCTGTCCTCGACCTTCATCCCACCCCCAGTCCCAAACCTGTCTGTCTCTGTCCTCGACCTTCATCCCACCCCCAGTCCCAAACCTGTCTGTCTCTGTCCTCGACCTTCATCCCACCCCCAGTCCCAAACCTGTCTGTCTCTGTCCTCGACCTTCATCCCACCCCCAGTCCCAAACCTGTCTGTCTCTGTCCTCGACCTTCATCCACCCCCAGTCCATCCCACACCAGTCCCAACTGTCTGTCTCTGTCTTTTACCTTCCACTCTTTCACTCACACACACACACACACGCGCGCACAACACACACACACACACACACACACACACACACACACACACACACACACACACACACAACCATCACCACCACCACCACCACCACACCACACCACACCACACTACACCACACCATACCAGACCCACCACCACCACCACCCACACACCACACCACACCACACCACACCACACCACACACACCACACACACACACACACACACACACACACACACACACACACACACACACTGCA
>CM065742.1:40282801-40300301 GCA_033310375.1 Conus canariensis
TTTACTACATGTGTGGGTCAGTCATCACTACTGTTCACTACATGTGTCGGTCAGTCATCTCTACTGTTTACTACATAAGTCGGTCAGTCATCACTACTGTTCACTACATGTGTCGGTCAGTCATCTCTACTGTTTACTACATGTGTCGGTCAGTCATCACTACTGTTTACTACATGTGTCGGTCAGTCATCACTACTGTTTGCTACATGTGTCGGTCAGTCATCACTACTGTTGACTACATGTGTCAATCAGTCATCACTACTGTTTACTACATGTGTCGGTCAGTCATCACTACTGTTGACTACATGTGTCGGTCAGTCATCACTACTGTTGACTACATGTGTCGGTCAGTCATCACTGCTGTTGACTACATGTGTCGGTCAGTCATCACTACTGTTGACTACATGTGTCGGTCAGTCATCACTACTGTTTACTACATGTGTCGGTCAGTCATCACTACTGTTGACTACATGTGTCGGTCAGTCATCACTACTGTTGACTACATGTGTCGGTCAGTCATCACTACTGTTGACTACATGTGTCAGTCAGTCATCACTACTGTTTACTACATGTGTCAGTCAGTCATCACTACTGTTTGCTACATGTGTCGGTCAGTCATCACTACTGTTGACTACATGTGTCGGTCAGTCATCACTACTGTTTACTACATGTGTCGGTCAGTCATCACTACTGTTTACTACATGTGTCGGTCAGTCATCACTACTGTTTACTACATGTGTCGGTCAGTCATCACTACTGTTTACTACATGTGTCGGTCAGTCATCACTACTGTTGACTACATGTGTCGGTCAGTCATCACTACTGTTTACTACATGTGTCGGTCAGTCATCACTACTGTTGACTACATGTGTCGGTCAGTCATCACTACTGTTGACTACATGTGTCGGTCAGTCATCTCTACTGTGCGTGAATGGGCCACGAAGGCAGAAGGACGATCGGCATTAAAAAGGAAAATCAAAATTGAGTCAAAGAGAGACGGTGTAGTAGTGAAGTGTAGGGGGCTGTATCACAAGGCAGGGATACCATTTATAATGAAAGAGAGACGGTGTAGCAGTGAAGTGTAGGGGGCTGTCTCACAAGGCAGGGATACCATTTATAATGACAGAGAGACAGTGTAGCAGTGAAGTGTAGGGGGCTGTCTCACAAGGCAGGGATACCATTTATAATGACAGATGCCCCCAGCCCTTCCCTGAGGGATCTCTACACAGGGGAGGGGGAGATATGGTTAGACAAGACGAAGAAATGTATTTAGAAATACCTCATGAGGCTACATAAATAATAATAATAATAATAATAATAATGTATAATACTTATATAGCGCATTTCTTGTTACACAACTCAATGCGCTTACATCCACCATTTGCACTTATTCATCAACACTCGTTTACACATTAATATCAATTTCTCCAACATGCAAAACACAAATGTCTGATACATAATTTCGTTAGGCACTGTCTAAGAAGACAAGATATGACAATGTGATATGGGGTGTGTAAAAAGTAGTATGTTCATACTAATTCATCAGAGCGTGTGGTACTTTTAAAATCAGTTCATCGAAGCGAAATCAAGAAATATTTGATACTTGTAATTCATACAGAGCGTGCGGTACTTTTGAAATCAGTTCATCGAAGCAAAATCAAGAAATAGTTGATACTTGTAATTCATGCAAAGCGATTAAAACAGTATTTGCAAGAAAAACGAATGCGCACGCATTCACGCACGAACACACGCACTCACGCGCGCGCGCGCACAGAGATAGAGAGGGAGATGTAGTGGCACAGACCATAATTATGTGATGGCGATGGACAGAAAGAGATTGGGGGAGAATCGAAGACAATGAAAGGGGGAAGAGCGTCAAGATGATTGTCGCTGTTGCGAGCAGAGCACGTGCAACAACATCCTCGAGCTGACGAGGAGGTTGATTGAAATGACAGCAAAGAAAAACCTTGTTATATGGCGTTCTTGGTGCCTATGCTCTGGTCTCTACTGCTAGTGAAATTCGCCGAGAGTCTAGAAATCGTGTACGGGGCGCTTTCAGCCTGGGCTGCTTGTTCCTACTTTTTTTTTCCCCACACGAGTCGGCTAACCAGCGCTATTTCTTACTGCATATGACGTTCAGACAGTTATACTTTTCCCTACTTGTGACTGCATGCGTCATTCGGCCAGTTCTACTTTTTGCTACTTGTGATTGCATGTGTCGTCGTGCCGGTTCTATGTTGCCCTACTTTTGACGCATGAGTCATTCAAAAATCCCTTCCTTTTCCTACTCATGGCTATGTATGTCATCCAACTTGCTTTGTTTTCCCCACTTCTGACTGTACATGTCATTTGGCCAGCACCACGTTTCCATACTTTTGACTGCATTTGTCACTCAAACAGCCCTGCTGTTGAACACAGGAGTTAGAAAGGGACTGGAGTTACAAAGGCCCTGGGTGTGTATCTAGGCAGTAAGTACAGAAGCACTGGTGACAGACACGGGAGTGTACACTGTGGCAGGTAGAGGTATATACACAGGAACCGGGTATACAGAGGGACCGGAGACACCATCGGATTTGGAGCAGAGAGAGACTAGAGATACACAGGGACGGTGATACTGAGGGGGAGGGGGGATGGCATTTGATAACATGCAGAAAATACGTGATGCAGATTTAAGATGTTTTAGATAAGATTAATACACAGAATTATAGTGACAAATGCGTCTTTGAACACAAAAAAAAGAAAAAAGAAAATTGAGAGCAGTTATGTGCGCAGTCTTTTTTTCGGCATCCATCCAGAAAACTACAGAACACTTGTTCAGGAAAGTGTGCGAAAGTTTTGGTCAGCACTCAGAATTTCGTTAAATATCATCCTACATTGAGCGAAGAGTTGGCCCTTTCAGAAACTCTGGAAGTAGTGTATATGGCTACACTTTCGACTCATACTTACTCGGCGGGTTTTTTTTTTTTTTTTAATCTGTGAAAATAGTCAAAAGGCGTTGTCCCCATCAGTTAAATACTCCTTCAGGCAGCTTAGCGATAGACGTAAACTTGAAAAATATGATTACATATTGAAATGAACTGCTCTACTTTGTTGCAGAATGGTTCATTTACGTGCCTATCATAGAAAAATCACATATTGAAATGAACTATTCTTCATTGTTGCAAAATGATTCTTTTACATTCCCATCATAGAAAATACGGAGTTATGCACATTTTCATATAGACATATCGACATATGGCTATATGCATGCGTGCCCTTGATGCTCATAACCCACGTGCTTACTAAGATTTTCCAGTCTGTTCCTGCAGTTTACATAATAGAACAACAAGAGGTAAGAGCTTAAGCAAAATATGGAGGTTATGTTGTTAGGTCGGTTAAGTCTGTGCGAAACACATGTCTGCTGATGTCGTATTGATCAAGCAGAAAGTTAAAGAAGTATCGTATTTAAAAGGAGACACAAACGCTACAGAGTGCAGGAAATACAGAGGGACTGGACATATAGATGGACTAAGATACAGGCGGACTTGACATACAGAGGGACTGAACTTACAGAGGGACTGGATATACAGAGGACTGGACATACAGAGGGACTGGACATACAGAGGGACTGGACATACAGAGGGACTGGACATGAATACACAGAGACTGGACATGCAGAGGAACTGGACATACAGAGGGACTTGACATACAGAGGGACTGGACATACAGAGGACTGGACATGAAATACAGAGAGATTGGACATACAGAGGGACTGGACATGGAATACAGTGGACTGGACATACAGAGGGACTGGAATACAGAGGGACTGGACATGACATACAGAGAGACTGGACATACAGAGGGACTTGGACATACAGAGGGACTGGACATGGAATACAGAGAGACTGGACATACAGAGGGACTGGACATACAGAGGGACTGGACATGAAATACAGAGGGACTGGATGGACATACAGAGGACTGGACATACAGAAGGACTGGACATGAAGACTGGACATACAGAGGACTGGACAGAAAACAGAAAGGACTGGACATACAGAGGGTCTGGACATGGAATACAGAGGAACTGGACATACAGAGGGACTGGACATACAGAGAGACTGGACATACAGAGAGATTGGACATACAGAGGGACTGGACATGGAATACAGAGAGTTGTGCTGAAGCAGCTTCAGACTCATCTTTCAGACCATGGTCTTCTTGAAGCCTGTCAGTCTGCTTATAGGAAGAATCATAGCACTGAGACTGCTGTACTGAGCGTACTGGACTGTTTACTGTGCAAATCCGACAGTAAACTTGTTTCTCTCGTAGCCTTGCTTGATCTGAGTGCTGCCTTTGATACGCTAGATCACACTACTTTACTTGAAAGGCTTAGGGTCACTTTTGGTGTTGATGGGATAGTTCTCCAGTGGTTCGAATCGTACATCAGAGATAGGTCGCAGGCGGTGGTTGTGGGTGGTGTAAGGTCTACTTTGTCACCTCTTTTGTATGGAGTACCACAGGGGTCAGTATTGGGCCCAGTGTTGTTTACATTGTACTCACAGCCCTTGTCAGATGTTATCTCGGACCATGATTGTGATTTTCACAAGTATGCTGATGACACTGAGCTTTCTAAGAGTGGCACACCTGATGAGTTTGTTTCTGTTCAATCTGGGGTGTCTCGGTGTATCAGCAGTGTGCAGGAATGGATGACAAGTAATAAGCTTAAATTAAATTGTGAAAAGACTGAAGTCATGCCCGTTGGAACCTCCTCCTGCCTCAAACTCGTTGAGTCAGAGTCAATGGTTGTTGATGGTACTGAATTGCCTTTCAGTTACTCTGTCAAATACCTTGGTGTTACCATTGATCAGTGTCTGACCATGCAGAATCAAATATCTGTAGTCTGTCGCTCATCCTTTTTAGAGCTGAGACGTATTGCTTCCATCCGACGCTTTATATCCAGGGAAGTAGCTGTCAGGCTAGTCTGTGCCATGGTGATGTCAAGATTGGACTACTGCAACTCTGTTTATGCTGGGCTTCCCGCAGAACAGATTGCTCGGCTGCAGAGAGTCCAAAATAGCGCTGCACGACTTGTTTTGAAGAGGAGGAGGTGTGAGCACATCACTCCCATGCTGATCGAACTGCACTGGCTTCCCATACAGTATCGGTGGCAATTTAAACTGGCAGTTCTTGCTTTCCGCCACTTCAATGAATCTCTTCCTCACTATCTCTCTTCTTCTCTCTGCACCTACCAAAGCTCTCGTACCCTTCGCTCTTCTTCACAAAAACTTTTGAAAATCCCTAGGCGTTCTCTGAAATCTGTTGGCGAAAGAGCCTTCAGTTTTAGAGCACCTTCTATTTGGAACTCCCTCCCTGAAGACCTTCGTAATCAGCGTACTCTTTCTTCTTTTAAATCTCAGCTCAAAACTTACCTCTTCAAAAAAGCCTATTCTCTTCTGTAGATGACTAGATTTCTCTTAAATTCCTCCACGACTAGTTCGGTGAGACAGTTTATGCATGTAGGTGCGTCTGCTATTGTGTATTTTCTTTTTGCTGTGTGCATGAATATTGTATGAATAAGTGCAAATGGTGGATGTAAGCGCATTGAGTTGTACAACAAGAAATGCGCTATATAAGTATTATACATTATTATTATTATTATTACAGAGGGACTAGACATACAGAGAAACTGGACATACAGAGGGACGGGACATACAGAGGGACTGGACATACAGAGGGACTGGACATGAAATACAGAGAGACTGGACATACAGAGAGACTGGACATACAGAGGGACTGGACATACAGACGGACTGGACATGGAATACAGAGGAACTGGACAGAGGGATTGGACATGAAATACAGACTGGACGTGCAGAGGGACTGGACATACAGAGGGACTGGACATGAAATACAGAGAGACTGGACATACAGAGGGACTGGACATTCGGCGAGACTGGACATACAGAGGGACTGGACATGAAATACAGAGGGACTGGACATACAGAGGGACTGGACATACAGAGGGACTGGACATACAGAGAGACTGGACGTGCAGAGGGACTGTACATACAGAGGGACTGGACATGGAATACAGAGGGACTGGACATACAGAGAGACTGGACGTGCAGAGAGACTGGACATACAGAGGGACTGGACATACAGAGGGACTGGACATACAGAGGGTCTGTACATACAGAGAGACTGGACATGCAGACAGACTGGACATGCAGACAGACTGGACATACAGAGGGACTGGACATACAGAGAGACTGGACGTACAGAGAGACTGGACATGCAGAGGGACTGGACATACAGAGGGACTGGACATGAAATACAGAGAGACTGGACATACAGAGGGACTGGACATGAAATACAGAGAGACTGGACATACAGAGGGACTGGACATGCAGAGGGACTGGACATACAGAGGGACTGGACATGCAGAGGGACTGGACATAGTGGCTGAACATGAAATACAGAGAGACTGGACATGACGTACAGAAGGGATGGACATACAGAATGACTGGGTATACAGAGGGACATGACATACAAAGAGACTGAATGTACAAAGGGACTTGACATACAGAGGGACTTGACATAGAGAGGGACTTTGACATACAAACGGACAGACTAGAGGTACAGAGAGGACTGTATAGGGGTAGTGTAGATACAGAGGGATTGGCCATACAGGGACTGGACCAACAGAGGGACTAAACATAATGAGAGACTAGAGATACAGAGGGTTGAACCAAAACAGGGACTGGGTTGTAACTGGACTGGAATTTAGAGGTACTGAATGTATAGAGGGAATAGAGATACAGAGAAGCTGCATACACAGAGGGACTGGATGTACAGAAGGAACTGAGGTACAGAGGACAAGACATACAGAGGGAATTGAGATACAGAGGGACTGGAATACATATGGAATTGAGACACAGAGGGACAGGACACACAGAGGGAATTGAGATACAGAGGGACTAGAAATACATATGGAATTGAGACACAGAGGGACAGGACACACAGAGGGAACTGAGACACAGAGGGACTGGATATACAGAGAGACTAGAGATACAAAAAGCTGGAGACACAGAGGGACTGGACGTACAGAGGGCATTGAGATACAGAGCGACTCACATACAGAGGGACTAGAGATACAGAAAGTTGGATATACATAGGGACTGGACGTACAGAGGGAATGGATATACAGAGGGACTGGACACACAGAGCGAATGGAGATACAGAGGGACTAGAGATGCAGGGAAGCTGGATGTACAGAGGGACTGTATGTACAGAGGGAATAGAGATGCAGAGGGACTCACATATAGAGAGATTAGATATAACGGGGCTTGATAAACAGGGGGGTTGGACTTACAGAGGGACCAGAGATATAGAGAGACGAAGCAGAGAGAGACAGAGACAGACAGACAGACAGACAGACAGAGAGCAGCAATACATGACTTGGCATACACAGACACAGGAAAGATATGGAATGGACGTGCACGGGGACTAGGAGTACATGGAGTGGGCATACTCAGGGACTGGGAATACAGATGAACTGGAAGTACTCGGACTGGGTATACGCAAGGGCTGGAAACACAGAGAGAATTTAAATGCTAGGTGGGGCATATACTGTTCTACATGAAAATTCAACAGCTCAGTACATGTGTCCTAGCTTAAAGGAAATCCACTGGATGATTTAGAAACTTACAGGGCAGGTGTGTGGATGGTCAACATGTTCTAACTTGTCATATACTATGATTTGGGGAAACTGTAGAATGTTACTGGCAGGATCAACAGAACTGAAATGAATCGCAACAGCTTTTGAAGGTTATGTGTTGCAGTTTAAGAGTTAGACCTACCTGACATTTTGACAGATCTGATTTTGCTGGCTTATTAAGCTGATATCAACGATCCACAGTTTTTATTGAGCTGAATAGTTGACACGGACGGGACGGGCTTGAGATACACAGAAATAGGGTGAACATCGAACCTGGAGTTAACAGAGGATACAGAGAAACAGGGTGAACATCGAACCTGAAGTTAACAGAGGGATACAGAGAAACAGGGTGAACATCGAACCTGGAGTTAACAGAGGATACAGAGAAACAGGGTGAATGTCGAACCTGGAGTTAACAGAGGATACAGAGAAACAGGGTGAATGTCGAACTGGAGTTAACAGAGGGATACAGAGAAACAGGGTGAACATCGAACCTGGAGTTAACAGAGGATACAGAGAAACAGGGTGAATGTCGAACCTGGAGTTAACAGAGGATACAGAGAAACAGGGTGAACATCGAACCTGAAGTTAACAGAGGATACAAAGAAACAGGGTGAACATCGAACCTGGAGTTAACAGAGGATACAGAGAAACAAGGTGAACATCGGACGTGGAGTTAACAGAGGATACAGAGAAACAGGGTGAACATCGGACGTGGAGTTAACAGAGGATACAGAGAAACAGGGTGAACATCGAACCTGGAGTTAACAGAGGATACAGAGAAACAGGGTGAACATCGAACCTGGAGTTAACAGAGGATACAAAGAAACAGGGTGAACATCGAACCTGGAGTTAACAGAGGATACAGAGAAACAAGGTGAACATCGGACGTGGAGTTAACAGAGGGACTGGATGCACAGATACAGAGAAACAGGGTGAACATCGGACGTGGAGTTAACAGAGGATACAGAGAAACAGGATGAACATCGGACGTGGAGTTAACAGAAGATACAGAGAAACAGGATGAACATCGGACGTGGAGTTAACAGAGGATACAGAGAAACAAGGTGAACATCGAACGTGGAGTTAACAGAGGATACAGAGAAACAGGGTGAACATCGGACGTGGAGTTAACAGAGGATACAGAGAAACAAGGTGAACATCGAACGTGGAGTTAACAGAGGATACAGAGAAACAAGGTGAACATCGGACGTGGAGTTAACAGAGGATACAGAGAAACAGGGTGAACATCGGACGTGGAGTTAACAGAGGATACAGAGAAACAAGGTGAACATCGAACGTGGAGTTAACAGAGGATACAGAGAAACAGGGTGAACATCGAACGTGGAGTTAACAGAGGATACAGAGAAACAAGGTGAACATCGAACGTGGAGTTAACAGAGGATACAGAGAAACAGGGTGAACATCGAACGTGGAGTTAACAGAGGATACAGAGAAACAGGGTGAACATCGAACGTGGAGTTAACAGAGGATACAGAGAAACAGGGTGAACATCGGACGTGGAGTTAACAGAGGATACAGAGAAACAAGGTGAACATCGGACGTGGAGTTAACAGAGGATACAGAGAAACAGGGTGAACATCGAACGTGGAGTTAACAGAGGATACAGAGAAACAGGGTGAACATCGGACGTGGAGTTAACAGAGGATACAGAGAAACAGGGTGAACATCGGACGTGGAGTTAACAGAGGATACAGAGAAACAGGGTGAACATCGGACGTGGAGTTAACAGAGGATACAGAGAAACAGGGTGAACATCGAACGTGGAGTTAACAGAGGATACAGAGAAACAGGGTGAACATCGGACGTGGAGTTAACAGAGGATACAGAGAAACAAGGTGAACATCGAACGTGGAGTTAACAGAGGATACAGAGAAACAGGGTGAACATCGAACGTGGAGTTAACAGAGGGACTGGATGCACAGGGGAACTAGGCATAAAAGGAAGGGAACAAACAGGGACATTGAGGAAAAATGAAAGCTGTTTTTTATGCAACAAACTAGGACACACATAGACGTGGGACGCAAACTGAACTGACTCGGGAGAGTGCGACATTTTCGATTAGACCAGCTCCGAGGATTGGCTTCAAGCGATCGAAACAAAATCACCAGGCCGAGGGGGGGGGGTGGGGGGGACGTTAAGGTAAACAGTTCTTGATTGGGTGCAGGCGGGGGAGGGGGAAATGGGGAAAGGAAAGACAAGAGACATGATTTCCACGGTCCTGAGCGAGCACGTGCAACACTCGTGTCACTCCCCTTGGGCGCCGTTCCAGCTGTGACGGTCGGAAAACATGCAGCAGGCCCTCGTCCACTACCGCTCTCCCTCATCCTCAGCACCAAACTCCCTCGCTGCTTTCTTTTCTTTTTTTTTCTAAAATGGCTTTCTTGCTTGCTTGTTTATTCTTTTTAGTTGAAGCGATTGGATACATTGTATCTTTGTCACAGGGCTGTCTCCTGTCCAGCATGAGTAATGCTAATCGAGGCATTTTTGTCTGTCTGTTTCTGTCTGTCTGTCTGTCCGTCTGTCTGTCTAGTCTGTCTGTCTGTCTGTCTGTCTTCTCTGTCTGTCTGTCTGTCTGTCTTCTGTCTCTCTCTCTCTCTCTCTCTGTTCCATATCTGAATTGACCTTTTTCATAATGTGCTCAGCTGGTGGTCATTCCGTTTCCACCCCAATCGAAAAGAATACCCGTTCTCTGTCATACATACAGCTCATTCTCGCCTCTCTCTCTCTCCTCTCTCTCTCTCTCTCTCTCTCTCTCTCTCTCTCTCTCTCTCTCTCAAACTTGTTGAAATTCCACGCTACAGAGATCTCTTCATTTTCAAAAGTATAGGAAATATGACTGACTGCCCTCCACCTGTGCTCATTTCCGCTGGACAGTCGGCAATAATACCTGTGAGCAGAGACCGGGGGTACTGCTGGAGTTGTGAAGCAGGCAGCAAGAAAGGGAGTTAATTGTTTTTTTAACTAACAGAACAAAACGAAAGCATACTCGGAGAGAGATTTCGACCGAAAGGAAGCGGGAGGGTGGAATGAGAGAAGAGATGGGATGAATCGAAGCATGTGGAAAAGACAAAGGGGGGTGACGATGTTGTGTTGGGCACGTCCAACACAGCGGAACAGTCACTGAAGATGATTGAAAGAGGGCAACCAGGGCTTTCTTTGTCCTATAGCATCCTCACATCCAGTGGCGGTAATGGACGTTTATGAAACCCTGCAGTGACCACCTATCCCCTGCTTCCCGTCCTGATCTGTACACAGGTCGTTCTTAGTATTTAATTCATTAGTCAGAATATACCTATGTTTACCATTTCAGTAATGCAAACATCTATGGGTCTGTCTGTCAGCCTGTCTGTCTGTCTGTCTGTCAGCCTGTCTGTGTTCTGTCTGTCTGTCTGTCTGTCTCTCTCTCTCTCTCTCTCTCTCTCTCTCTCTCTCTCTCTCTCTCTTTCAAGGTACCTCTGTGTGTAGTTGTATCTAGGTCTTCCTGTGTCTCTCTCTATCACTATGTATCTGTCTCTCTTTGTCACTCTCTTTCTCTCTGTCTGTCTCTCTGTCGTGTCTCTCTGTCTGTCTCTCTCTGTCTCTGTCTCTGTGTGTGTGCACGCGCGCGTGTCTGTGTGTTGTGTGTATGTCTGTGTGTGTGTGTGTATGTGTATGTGTGTGGGGTGTGTGTGTGTGTGTGTGTGTGTGTGTGTGTGTGTGTGTGTGTGTCGTTGTCTCTAGGTCTTCCTGTGTCTCTCTCTGTTACTATGTCTCTGTCTCTTTTTGTCACTCTCTTTCTCTCCGTCTCTCTCTCTCTCTCTCTCTCTCTCTCTCTCTCTCTCTCTCTCTCTCTCTCTCTTCTGTCTGGATGTGTCAAGGGGTTGGAAATGTAAATGCTTTTTTGAAACAACTCTGGCAAAGATTAATTGATAACCGTTGGCAAAACTGGCATGAAAATATCCGGAACAGTGAGCGATATTCGTTTTATAGAACTTTTAAGACATCCGCTGATTGTGAAAAATATCTCTCACTTAATATTGACAGGCATATTAGAAGTTACCTAACAAGATTTAGATTAGGAATTACAGACATCAAAGCGCATCAGTATCGATATGCAAATACTAAAAACGTTGACATGTCCTTTATGCAAAAGCGCGAATGAAGATGAAGTACATTTTCTGCTTTGTTGTCCTGTCCTGCAAGATTTAAGGTGTGAATACATACCTCGGAAATTCTTTGAAAACCCCTGTTTGTTCCGAGCTGCTCTCCTCATGGCAAATCAAAAGGAAGACGTACTGAAGAGCATGTGCATTTATTTATATAAGGCCTTTAAAAGGCGCACTATTATGGTCAGTTAAAGGAATCCAACTGTAGTATTTATTGTGTACATTTTGTATGCTTTTCTGTCTGTTTCTTGTTGTCAACTATGACATGCTACCTTGCTGTATGAAGTATCATTATTGGTATTGTTGTATTGTACCCCCATCAGAAGGGGCCATGGCCTATACTGATTAAAATTTTTCGTTCGTTCGTTCGTTCGTTCTCTCTCCCTCTCTCTCTCTCTCTCTCTCTCTCTCTCTCTCTGTGTCTCTGTCTCTCTCTCTCTCTCTCCAAATTTGCCGGTTCATTTGATTATTTTGCTCTTCATACGCAATACCCTTTCACATCTGATACCCTTAAAGATAAACCCACGAGTTTCTCGCACTCCTCTCTCTCTCTCTCTCTCTCTCTCTCTCTCTCTCTCTCTCTCTCTCTCTCTCTTTGTCTCTGTCTCTCCCTTAATCACCCCCTCTCACTCCCCTACCTTTACCTCTTGCTCTGTCATTTGGTGAAAATTCATCTAAAAACGAATCTGTTTTTCTTGTTTTTAACCTGACCTTACAAGAAAGGTTCATTGGAAAAGAAGTTGGAGATTGTAGGAATAATGAAGGAGAGAGCTGAAGAGGGAGAAAACAAGTGAAAGATTAAGGTAGGAACGGAGCTGGGTATGGAAACAGAATGAAACAGGGAGGGATGCTCATACGAAGAGATTTTGATTGAAATGGAGCTGTGAGAAGTGAAATTTGAAGGGCGATGAAAGTCAATGGGAAACGAAGAGAGAGAGGAGAGAGAGAGAGGGGAGGGAGGGAGGGGAGCGGGGGGGGGGGGGGGGAGAGGGAACAGGGTCCAACATTGAAAGATAGACGCCACGATTTTGTCCTGTCACGTTCTCCTGTCCAGTGGACAGACTCACTCTGATGTCGATGGAATAATTGGGAAGCCTGCTTAATACTCCTTTGCCTCTTGATCAATGCCCGAGTACCTTTCTTCCCTTCTTTTGTTTCACATGTTCTCCTTTGTTGCGATTTTAGCAATGCAAAAATATTACTCTGTCTCGGACTGTTTCTCTGTCGCTGTCTCTCCTGCTTGCCTGTCTGTCTGCCTGTCTGTCTGCCTGTCTGTCTGTCTGTTCTCTGTCTCTGTCTGTCTGTCTGTCTCTCTCTCTCCTCTTCTCTCTCCTCTCTCTCTCTCTCTTTCTCTCTCTGTCTGTCATCTATCTGTCTCTGTCTGTCTGTCATCTCTTCTCTCGTCTCTCTCTCTTCCTCTTCTCTCTCTCTCTCTCTCTCTCTCTCTCTCTCTCTCTCTCTCTCTCTCTCTCTCTTTTCTCTCTCAAAGTCCACGACAGATACAAAAATAACTCAAAAAGCTGCCCTTTTTGTGTCAAAACTGAAGATGAAATACACTTTTTGCTGGAATGCCCATCATATCAAGATTTAAGAAATAAGTATATCATGAAATATGTAACAAATGTACACGGACCATTGTTGAAGTTTTGCTGCAAAACGAGAAAAGGGACGTAATTCGCTCTGTTGCGATGTATGTCTTCTATGCCTTGAAGAAAAGAGAAGAATTGTTACTGGGGAGAGAACATTAGGAGTACCATATGTTTTCATAAATTTATCTGTTTTACCTTGTTTCGTGGTCGATACGTCCTTGTGTATACTTAGGGATCATGATGAAAAATGTGTGTGTGTGTGTGTGTGTGTGTGTGTGTGTGTGTGTGTGTATGTGTGTGTGTGTGTGTGTGTGTGTGTGTGTGTGTGTGTGTGTGTGGTTTGCGCGCGCGTAATTGTAAGTGCGAGCGAAATTGTATGTGCGAGCTGTGCGAGTCTGGGAGAGTGCTACATCGGGTGTGGTTTTGTAAGTATCTTGCGGTATTCTCAATTTACGATTATACAGTTGGTGTGAGCAAGTTTTGTAAATGAGCGTGATCAGTAGTAATGTTACAGCGTCAGTGTGTGTGATTTCATTTTTGTTTCTTGATCTCATTGCAGATAGGTCGGTGGCCTTTGCAATTAAAATTTTCCGAGTTCCGAGTTCTCTCTCTCTCTCTCTCTCTCTCTCTCTCTCTCTCTCTCTCTCTCTCTCTCTCTTCTCTCTCTCCTCAGCCTCTGCCTACCTGTTTGCCTGTTTGTCTCTCTCTGTCTCTATCTGTCTGTCTGTCCTCTCTCTCTGTCTCTGTCTCTCTCTCCTCCTCCCTCCCTCCCACCCTCTCTCTCTCTCTCTCTCTCTGGGCCTGTTTTTGTCTTCAGATTTTTCTCTTTCTTTCTTTTGAGGTGGTGGGGGGTGCGGTTGAAGGGCGTGAGGCATGTTCCAATTTGATATTTTCTTTGTTTGAGATCATGGTATAAAAAAAACTGTTAGCTTACTAGTTTTGCCTTCATCAAAATATTTGTATTTGTATTCTCTGTCCTCTGTCTGTCTGTCTCTATGTCTGTCTGTTTCTCTCTCATTTTTTCATCCACTCTACACCTTCTTTGAGAGGAATGCCTCTGTTGTGTTTTTTTTTTTATTTCTATATTTGAAAATCAGTGCGTAGGGCAAAGAATGCTTTACTATGTATTATGAAAAAGTTGTATGTTTTGAATAATACATCCTTTAAGGTATTCATCAGGTTATTCGATACCCAAGTACAGCCCGTTGTACTTTACGGCTCTGAATTATGGGGCTTAGAAAAGCTGCTACTTGTTGCGAATCTGTACATTTATTTGCTCTAAAAAGTTTCTTGGTGTAGACAGACGTACGCCGAATGATATGATATACGGAGAAACTCATCGCTACCCAATATTTGTTTTATCTGTTGTTAATTGCATTCGATATTGGCTTAAATTATTGCAAATGTGTAATGATAGAATTCCTAGAAAAGCCTGCAATATGCTTCTAGATATGGACTCTAAAGGTAAAAATAACTGGGCCTCCAAAGTACGTATTTGTTTGATAGAAAATGGGTTTGGATATGTCTGGTTAAATCAGGGAGTGGGAAATATCAAAGTATTTATAAGTGTTTTCAGGCAACGATTAATAGACCATATTTTGACCATATTCACAATAGTGATAGATTTAGTTTCTATACCAATTTTTGCAGTGTGCATGATTTGAAACCATATTTGACCGCTAATATTGATAAACATTTATAGTATGTTACAACACGGTTTCGATTAGGAATATCAGAATTAAAAGTGCACCATTATAGATACAGAATGGCTAACAACGAGGATCTGATTTGTCCATTATGTAAAGTAGCACAAGAAGATGAAATACATTTTGTTCTTTGCTGTCCAGTTCTTAATGGTGTTCGTGAAAAGTTAATCAAATCTAAGTATTATAGTCAACCGTGTTTATTTCAATTGTGTTTATTAATGTCTTCTCAATCAGTTGAAGTTGTTAGAGGTCTTTCAATGTTTCTTTCAAAAGCATATAACTTCAGAGAAACTGCCACATCTTAAGAATTTTGTTTGTATCACCATTGTTATGTTTTTGTTAAGTCGTAACTAGCGCTGCTTCAATGCTCTTTTGTTGTTCACATTCCCCTCATAAGGGGCCTTGGCCTAAATGAAAATGAACGGGATTCTGAATTCCGAATCTCTCTCTCTCTCTCTCTCTCTCTCTCTCTCCCCACAAATTTAATCATTTTCTTTGGACATGGCGACCCCTGTCTGTTCATCTCTGCTGGACCGTTCAAGAACAGAGCCTGTGAACAGAGACAACAGGTTATTGGAGTTGTGAAGGAGACAGCAGGAGGGGCTAAAAGAGAAAAAAGAAAAAGATCAAAAGAAGACGGACACTTATTTACAGAGAGATTGCAGATGAGAGGGGGCAGAAGGGGAGTTTGGGTGGAGTTGGGAAGCCCACAAGGAACACAGTGGAACAAGCCACACGCCACCATTAGGATTTTGCTCAAAAATACTACATAATCCACGTATGCGTTTTCAGGCCTACCATAAATTTGAGCCAGCATTTGACGTTAATCTGATAACTGATCAAAAGAACAAATCCACAACAGTTGTTCGCAGTGTTTTGGGGGATTTTCACCGATGAAATCACAATCTTCAAAAACGTGACTTTCCCCTTCACATTTCAGGCCTTGGCACTCACCAGTGACCCTATCTTTGCGCCTGCTGAAAACACCGAAATAGTCCCATTCCTTTTATTTTAATCTGTCTGCTTGGAACCACCTGGTTTGTACCTCGATGGCCGTATGAGAGAAAATTAAGAGAATCAGCTTTCAGACAATGAAAATTCTCAAAACAGTGTAATATCGCCAGTCATATAAATACTCGATACCTTAAGCAAGGCCTTGGCGCGTCAATTTTTGTGTGCAGCCACACAGGGGAGGGGGAGGGGGGAGGATGCTTAAGAATTGATTTCTTTGCTGTGCTGAGCTAACACGTGCAATACTGAGGGGCGGACAAAAGAGGTAATTGAAGACTGGCCGCCAGAACTTTGCCTTTTCACGTCCCCCCATCCGGACTGTTGTGGAAGCTTGTTCTGCTTCCCTCCCCTTTCCAAGACTTTCTTTTAGATTTAATCTTTTAGCCAGAATGCACCACGTTTGGCATTTAAATGACTGCAAGCGTATCTCTCACGGTGTCTCTCTCCGTCTGCTCACACCTTCCCCCTCTTTCTCACTGTGTCTGTCTCTGTCTCGGCTCTCTCTCTCTCTCTCTCTGTTTCAGTCTGTCTGTCTCTGTCTCTCTTACGCACGCACGCACACACATGGCGACTCTAATCTATTCATGTTCTGCTTGAGTGTTCAAGAAGAGTGCCTGTGAACAGAGACAACAGGTTATTGGCATTGTGAAGGAGACAGCAGGAGGGGGTTGAAAGAAAAAAAAAAACCCAGATCAATACTTACAGATCGCGGTAACAGATCACACTTACAGATGGCGGTCGAAAGGGTGCAGAAGGTGGAATTAGGGAGGGGGGGGGGGTGTGATATGGATAATCAGAGCCTACAGGAAACGTGGTTGAGGAAGTAGAGGGAGTAGGGGTGGGGTTGGGATTGATTTTTTGCTGTGCTAACACGTGCTCCACTGACGGGCAGACAAAGGGGATAATTGAAGACTGGCCGCCTGTGACTTGGTCCTGTCACGTAACAACACCTCAAACTCATGTGGAAACCTCTTCTGCTCCCCTCCGCTTTCAACGTAGATCCAAGTCTTTCTCTTACATTTTTTTTTTTCTCAGCCAAAATGCACCATGCTGACCATTTTCGAAACTGCAAGCATGTTTCTGTATCCGACCAACTCACCGTCTCAGTCTTTCTCTTTGTCCAACCCACACCCCCACCCCACCCCTTCTCTTCTCTCTCTCTCTCTCTCTCTCTCTCTCTCTCTCTCTCTTCCGCTGTCATTGTACAAGTTCACTCAACAGATGGAATCTATCCTGTTCGGGGTGTGTCGTGCGTCGTGCGTGCGTGTCGTGCGTGTGTGTGTGTGTGTGTGTGTGTGTGTGTGTGTGTGTGTGTGTGTGTGATAA
>CM065742.1:40305301-40310301 GCA_033310375.1 Conus canariensis
GAGCCTTGCTACGCTGACCAGGCACGTACAACACCTTGGGACAGACGCTGGGGGTAATTGAGAGATGGCTGCAGGACTTTGTCCTCTCATATCCCAACACCCCGTGGCTGTGATGGACAGTTCTTTCAGATGTTCTTCACCGTCACCCTCGCTGCTCTCCATCTGTACCCATCTTTCTTCATATTATGAGTGTTCTCTCTTTGTCAACAGCTGGAGGGTGGTGTTTTTCGCCGGTGGGCTCTGCAGTCATGAAACACGGGCTGGTACACCCATGGGGATGCTACTTTAAGGATGTTATGAGTTGCATCCTGTAGTCTGATTTACCTCTGTTCTGGAGCAGTTATGTCCCTTGATATCTTAATGGAGTGTCCTGCGCATGCCTGTACCCATCGTCAACACAGCGCAGGCCTCCAAGGGTGGTACAGGACTGCTCTAAAGGCAGGTGAGGACAGTGCTTCTCTGGGTCCTCCCCAGCACCTTCGGGTGTTTCTTTTTCTTTTTGTCCCCCCCCCCCCCCCCCCCCCCCAGGTCATTTTCTAAAAAGTTCACTCAACAAACGGAATTTGTCTCTTTAAACTTGACACTAGAAGAAATGTATATTCGAACAGAAAGTAGATATTACATGAATGACAAAGAAGAGGGTAGAGCAGAGAGGATGACGTAAAGAGCATGGATGAGGACGGGTTTGGGACAGAGACGTGTAAACGAGTGGAAATATTATGCCTTTGTAAATAGATTCTGGTTGAAATGGAACAGTGAGAATTGGAATTGGAGATGAAAGCTCGGGAAAAAAGAAGAAAGCGAGAGAGAGAGAGAGAGAGAGAGAGAGAGAGAGAGAGGCGTTTCAAATTGATTTCTGCTGTCCCAGGTAGGCTTATTCAACACCTAAGGTACACAATGGAGACGTTTCGAAGAAAGCTGCCACGACTCTGTCATGTCATGTTGGGGATAAAAGGAACTGAATGCACGGGACTGAGACATTGTGGACACTAGGGGCATAATAGAAGCTGTTTTGTACTCGATTCAGAGGGAGACATGCACAGACAAGGGAGGAGGGCAAGTAACAGAACTGTCTCTGGAGAACGTGGAATCCCAGTGTAGGAATGCTGTGTGGACGCTCTCCAAGCGTTCAAACCTCACAGTCGTTCAGGCTGACGGGAGAGAAAAGGCTGAGGGTAAACAGGCTGTGATTGAGGGCAGCCAGTGGACAGGCTGAGTAACAATAGAATTACATTGAGTGACCCTAAAAGCACGTGCTGTTCCAGCTGTGGTCGGAAAACGTGGTGCAGGCCCCTCATCCACCACTGCTGTTCTTTGTTATCAGCACGAGACTTCCCTGCTTTCGTTGGTTTGGTTGCTTGTTTGCTCTCTTCACTTCAGGTGATTGGTCACGTTGTGTCTTATGTCACAGTTATCTCCTCCGCAGCGTGAGTATTGTCAATTGATGCAGAAGTTATGTCTTTCTTGCCTGTCTGTCTGCCTGCCTGCCTGCCCGTCTGTCTGTATGTCTCTCTCTCTCTCTCTCTCTCTCTCTCTCTCTCTCTCTCTCTTTCTCCCCCCTCCTCCCTCCATCCCTCCCTCATAATCCCTCCCTCCTTCTCTCTGTCTCTCTGTCTCTCTCTCTCTCTCTCTCTCTCTCTCTCTGTGTTTCTCATTCATACACACGCAAGCATATGCATGCGCACACACATGATTTATGCACGCATGCATCCACATATGAAGCTGCTCTCTGTCGCACAAACAGAACACAGCACAACACAAAACACACAACACACAACACACACACACACACACACACACACACACGCATGCACGCTCGCACGCACGCGCGCACGAACGCACACACACATGCTTGTACACACGCACTCTCATAGAGAGAAAGACGGACAGACAGACTGACAGGCAAGACACAGACAGAGATACACAGAGTTCCTCTCTCTCTCATTTCCAATTCTCCAGCTTTCCAGTCCTCAACATCTCACTCCCACCTTCTCTCTCTCTCTCTCTCTCTCTCTCTCTCTCTCTCTCTTCTTCCTTTTATTTAAATGCCATGGTGTTCTACCCTCCAAATATCTTTTCGTTTTGTTTTGTTTTTTTTTTACGCAGGGAGACACGACAGCCCCAATCCATGAATCTCTGCATGACAGTGTAGTAACTGTGCATGTGTACAGTGACTAGAAGTCAGCGGAGCTGCGAAACAGGCAGTGGGAGGAGGGAACAACCAGAGGAAAACACGTAGGACACTTACAGAGAGGTCTGGGGTGAATGGGGGCAGGAGATGGAATTAGGAAGCAGATGGGTTGAATCACAGCCTACAGACAAGACGGTGGGCAGGGAGCAGAGAGGGGTGCCACATTGACTTCTACTGTGCTGAGCAAGCCACATGCGACGTAGATGGAGTGGCCATGGGGATAGCTAAGAGATGGTTGACGGGGCTTTGTCTTATCACGTCATCATATCGAATGTTGATGATGGACTCGGGTGGAAGCCTCCTTTTCTCGTCCACTTTCCCCACCCCCTTCTCTCACGTGATCACGAACTGTACCCAAGCTTGGTCCATGTTTAATCTTTCAGCCAAATTACACCCAGTTTGCCATGTTGATGCAAGCCTCCTCTCCTTTCTCTTCTCTCTCTTTCTCTTCTCATCTCTCTCTCTCTCTCTCTCTCTCTCTCTCTCTCTTTTCTCATTCTCTCTCTTTCTCTCTCTGTCTCCTCTCTCTCATTCTCATTCTCTCTCTCTCTCTCTCTCTCTTCTCTCTCTCTCTCTCTCTCTCTCTCTTCTCTTCTCGCTCTTTCTCTCTCTTCTCCTTCTCTCTCTTCTCTCTCTCTCTCTCTCTCTCTCTTCTCTCTCTCTCTCTCTCTCTCTCTCTCTCTCTTTTTATCCACATTTTATCACATTCCTCTCCTTCAACCCCAGCCATTTGTCCCTCTTTTCTCTCGGTGTATCTGTCCATGTGTAAAAAGTTCACTCTTTTACTCTGCAGATGAAATTTTTGGTGTTGATGTTGCTGGGGGGGGGGGGGGGGGGGGGGGGGGGTTAGGTTGGCTGGACGAGAAGGGTGTACAGAGACTGGAGATTAAAGGAATAATGAAAGAGGGGGTAGGAGGGAGAAGAAAAAGAGGCTTTGGTTGGTGAAGGAGTGAGAGGATAAAAGCAGATGAGAACAAAGAGAAATCATGCTGAGACGGAAAGTCTGGCCGAAAGGGGCGGTGAGAACTGGAATTAGGGGAGAGTGAAAACCCAAGGTAGAGAAGAGAGAGAGAGAGAGAGAGAGAGAGAGAGAGAGAGAGAGAGAGAGAGAGATGCAAATTGATGTTTGCTGTCCTGTTCAGGCACGTGCAACACCAGGGACAGATAACGGAAAGCCTCTGACGGCGAACGGATAAGCTGGAAGCTTTTCTGCGGCTTGATCTATACCGAAATGACCCTACTTCCTTTCGTTTTACGTTTCAGCCAAATTTTCTGTATGTGTTGCCATGTTAGCAATGCAAGCACATTTATGTCTCATTCTGTTCTCTCTCTCTCTCTCGCTCTCTCTTCTCTCTCTCTCTCTCTCTCTCTCTCTTCTTCCCCATGATCCCTTGCTCCCACCCCCCTTCCCACCCTATTCCCTCCCACCTTATTCCCTTCACGTCCTACCTCACTGCTTAGTCCGTCGTTTTGTAACTGTTCACTCCACAAATGACATCTATCTCTTTTGTTTGTTTTTATTTTGCTTCAGCTTGACAGTACAAGAACGATACAATCAAATAGAGACTACAGATCATTGGAGAGGTGAAGCAGAGGATGGGAGGCAGAAGAGAGGTGGAGGACCTGGGTGGGTGGGGATGAGGGTGGGATAGAGGATCAAAACAGAATGAAACGAGCAGAAATCATGCTGATAGTGAGATCCAGGTTGAAAGGGGAAAGTGAGAACTGGAATGAGAGACAGAGATGAAAGCCCTGAGAGAGAGAGAGAGAGAGAGATTCCAAATTGATTTTCGCCGTCTCGAGCGGGCACGTGCAGCACTAAGGACAGACAATGGGGATAATGGAACGATGGCCGCCACAATTCCTCCCATCACCTCCTCACTTCCCGTGGAAAGCCTCTGCCAGTGATGGAATTATCGGGAAGCCTGTTCTGTACTCCTCTCCCCGCTATGGAAACCCTGGAGCCTTTTTCTCTTTATTTCATGTTTCAGCCAGGATTTCTCTTGCCATTTTAGCAACGCATGCATATTTTCAATCTGAGACTTCTCTGTCTGCCTGTCTGTGTTACGGATGGGTGCTTGGTGCGTGTGTGTCTGTGTGTCCGACTCTCCCAGAAATATGGTTGCGTGCTCGCGCTTTCCTACCACACACACCCACTCAGCCGCACATAGACAGCCAGGCAACACAACCGCAGTTCTTTTCTTATTTTTTTCTATGCCGCTTGGGCCATCCAACACATACAAAACATCATCATCAATAAACATGAATAACACACATGGAGCACACCCCAACTATGGGTGTACAATATTAATTATATATATATATATATATATATGTGTGGCGCACACACCAACAGTCTGTCACAGGCACTGTCTACGTGGAGCACACCCCGACTATGGGTGTAAAATATTAATATATATATATGTGTGTGTGTGTGTGTGTGTGGCGCACACACCAACAGTCTGTCACTGTCTGGCCTAAGGGGGCGCAGTCTGCAAGTAGGGGTGGACGCAGGTGAAGGACAAAATCAACGCGACGACACTGCGACTGTCAGTAGGGGCAGTGACTTGCAAGTGACGACAGAACGATGCAGTGACGTCTCTGTCCACAAGGAAGTAACCATTTCCTACACCCCCAAAAAACTATGATTCAGTCCGATCACACTGAAGTAGCACTCTGCTACTTTTGAGGCACCAGCCTCCACTTCCAAGAGCTGTGGCTCTGTTACTGCACAGCAACAAGGGTCTTACAACGCGCGAGATCGACGACACGAAGGGTCTCACGACGAGCAGGAACAACGCTGACGATG
>CM065742.1:40315301-40322801 GCA_033310375.1 Conus canariensis
CTCTCTCTCTCTCTCTCTCTCTCTCTCTCTCTCTCTCTCTCTCTCTCTCTCTCTCTCTCTCTTCTCCCCCTGACAGTGATGGAATAGTCTCAGCTCTCTTTTCCCTATTGGTTTATACGCAAGTGTTTTGTTTTGATAATGTTTAAACCAAGATTGAATTCATATGGATATGGTTTTGTTTGGGATAACCAAGGTGTAGAAAATATATCAGAATTTCTGAATTGTTTTAAACAGAGGATCATAGATTGTAGGTGGCAGGACTGGCATGATCATATGTATAATAGTGATAGATTTGCTCAGTATAAACTCTTTAAATCGACACATAGCTTTGAACCTTACATTGGGATAAAAATGAATAGATTTATCAAATGTGCACTGACAAAATTTAGATTTGGAGTGTCTGATATCGCATGCCATCGCCTCAGGTATAGAAATGTTGTTGAAAATGAACTGATGTGTCGACTCTGTAACAGAGCAAGAGAAGACGAAATACATTTTTGTTTTGCTGTCCTGCTCTGAGCGATCTTAGAATAAAATTTATTCAACCCAAATATTACACCGAACCATGTAATTTCAGGCTAGTTCTCTTGCTCTCAACAAGGAATGAGAATATACTTTGGAATTTAGCCATGTATATTTACGAAGCAAATAAGAGAATTCGGACAGTAATGGCTTAATGTACTCTGCGTTTTTGTAACTTATCTACATTTTTTCATGATTTCATTGTGTTATGTATTAGGAATGTTGTATGATGCATGTATGAATACCCCTTCAGTATGGGGCTGTGGCCTTAAACTGAATAAAACATTCGCATTCGCATTCGCATTTGCATTCTCTCTCTCTCTCTCTCTCTCTCTCTCTCTCTCTCTCTCTCTCTCTCTCTCTCTACTTCCATCTCATTTTCTCTGTATATCATTGTTAAAACATGAACCATCCTCTAAAAAAGGATGGTGTCTTTTTTGTTGCTTTAGTTTGATATTTCAAGAAGTGTATTTGAGGAAAGACTGGAAATTGTATAACTGAGGGAGGACAAAGGGTAAGAAAGGAGAAACAGAGAAAGAGAAGGAGAGGGCATGGTGTAGAAGCTGTTTAAAGCCATCGAGAAACCAAAGCCATTACAGGCTTACAGGACGATTCTGGCTGAAATGGGACAAGAAAAGATGGAATCAGAGGGTAAAATGAGGATGAGCAGAGCAGGACTAGATGAAGAGATCTTAGGTATACAAAGAACTGGACATACAGTACTGAGATCTTTGTGGCCACTAGAAGCATAATAGAAGCTGTTTTGTGCGTGCAATAGAGGAGAGCACACACAGACGGGGAGAAGGCCACACAAGCAGAACTGTCTCTGGAGAACGTGGAATCCCAGTGTAGGAATGCTGTGTGGACACTCTCCAAGCGTTCAAAACTCACAGTCGTTCAGGCTGACAGGAGAGAAAAGGCTGAGGGTAAACAGGCTGTGATTGAGGGCAGCCGGTGGACAGGCTGAGTAACAATAGAATTACATTGAGTAACACTAAAAGCACGTGCTGTTCCAGCTGTGGTCGGAAAACGTGGTTCAGGCCCTCATCCACCCCTGCTGCACTTCCTTATCAGCACGAGACTTATCTGCTTTCGTTTGGTTGGTTGGTTGTTTGTTTTCTTCAGTCAAGGCGATTGGTCACGTTGTGACTTCTGCCTAGTCTGAACATTGCCGGTCAGTGCAGAATCTGTGTTTCTTTTGCGCGCGTGCGTGCGTGCGTGCGTGCGTGTGTGTGTGTGTGTGTGTGTGTGTGTGTGTGTGTGTGTGTGTGTGTGTGTGAGTGCGTGCGTGCGTGCGTGCGTGCGTGCGTGTGTGTGTGTGTGTGTGTGTGTGTGTGTGTGTGTGTGTGTGTGTGTGTGTGCGTGCGTGTGTGCGTGCGTGTGTGTGTGTGTCTTCCTTCCCATCCCCTTCCCTCTCTGTCTCTCTCTCTCACTAAATTATTCACTTGCTCCCTCTCTCTCTCTCTCCTCTCTCTCTCTGTCTCTCTCTCTCTCTCCCACTCTCTCTCTCTGTCCCCTTTGTCTCTCTCTTTCTCTCTCTCTCTCTCTCTTTCACACACACACACGCACGCACGCACGCACACACACAGTGTGTGTGTGTGTGTGTGTGTGTGTGTGTGTGTGTGTGTGTGTGTGTGATTCATACATACACACATGCATACATGCACGCATGCATGCACACACACCATCTTTTCACGCATACATGCATGTATGGAGCTGATCTCTTTCGCACGAAAAGAATAACACACACACGCGCGCGCTCGCGCGCGTGCGCGCACACTCGCACGCACGCACGCATACACTCTCACACACAGGGGCAGAAAAGAGAGAGTTACTCTTCTTTCCAGCTTTTCCGGCCACCGATCTCCCACCCCACCCCTCTGTTCCGTCTCCCGCCCCCCCCCCCCCCACCCTCTCTCTCTCTCTCTCTCTCTCTCTCTCTCTCTCCTTTTCTTTAGATCATATGACATGCCACCCTCAAATCATTTTTTTGTTTGTTTTATATATGGCGACATGACGACCCCAATGTCTGTATGCATCTCTGCATGGCAGTTCACTAACAGTGCCTGTGAACAGAGATTAGAGGTACGTGGAGCTGTGGAAGAGACAGCAGGGGTAGGGGGCAAAAACCAGAGCAGGACGTTTACTCACAGAGAGACTCTGGCTGAATGGGAGCTGGAGCTGGAAGAAGGAAGATGGGCTGAATCAAAGCCTATAGAGAAGACAGTGGGCCGGGGGAGGGGGTTCCAAATTGACTTCTACTGTGCCGAACAAGACACGTGCAACACGGTGGGACTGACAATGGGGATAATTGGAAGAGGGCTGCCAGGGCTGTGTCCTATCACGTCATCATATCGAATGATGATGATGGACTCGTGTGGAAGCGTGTTCTGCCCCTCTGCTTTTCTCCAAACCCACTGCTTCGTAACTTCCCTCACGACCTTATCCTGAGTCTTTCTCTGAATTTAATCTTTCAGCCAAATTACACCCAGTTTACCGTTTTGAAGCAATCCATCTCTCCCCCTCTCTCTCTCTCTCTCTCCCCTCTCTCTCTCTCTCTCTCTCTCTCTAAGTAAATTGAGAGCATGGACGCACACATGCATGCGTGTATGCTCGCAAACACACACAGAGAGGTCAGTATACATGCACTGTCTGTCTCTGTCTCTGTCTCTGTCTCTCTCTCTCTCTCTCTCTCTCTCTCTCTCTCTGTCTATCTCTCACTCTTTTCACCATTCCTTCCCCTCACCCCCCATTACTTAGCCCCTTCCTCCTCTTGCCAAGTCTGTCAATTTGCAAAAGTTCACTCCACAAAGGAGATCGTTCTTGTTTGTTGTTGTTGTTGTTGTTGTTGTTGTTGTAGTTGTTGTTGTTGTGTTGTTGATGATGATGATGATGATGACGATGATTTTTTTTTTAGCTTGACCGTGAACGAACGGTGCATTGAACTGAGACTGGAGTTTATAGGAATGATAAAGAGAGGGTGGGACAGAGAAGAAGGAGAGGATTTGGGAGGGGTGGGAGGATAAAAACAGATCAGAACAAAGAGAAATGCTGATACGGAAATCCTGGCCAACGGGGGGGCAATGAAAATTGGAATTAGGGGGAGGTGAAAGCCTAACAAAAAAAAAAAAAAAGGGAAGAGAGAGAGAGAAGGGGGGTGGGGGTCCAAATTGATTTTCGCTATTCTGCACAGGCACGTGCAACGCTAGGGACTGATAACAGAACGCCTATGACGGCAAAGGGATCAGCTGGAAGCCTTTTCTATGAGGTAGCCTATATTCAAATGACTGTATATCCTTTCATTTTACGTGTAAGCCTGAATTTCTTTGAGTTTTCCCCTTTTAGTGATGGAAGCATACTTGTGTGGAATTCTCTACTTCTCTCTCTCTCTCACTCTCTCTCTCTCTCTCTCTCTCTCTCTCTCTCTCTCTCTCTCTGTGATTGTGTGTGTTCTTCCCTCCCTACATCCTTCCCTCCCTTGTTCTCTCCCTCTTTCTCTCCTTCACTTCTTCCCTTGTTGCTTGGTTCATCTTTTCGTAAAGCTCACTCCACAAATGACATCTTTCCCTTTTGTTGTTGTTATTTATTTTTAACTGATTTTCATCGTTATTATCTCTTTGCTTTAAAGCTTAACAGTACAAGAAAGTTGAACAGAGACTAGAGATTATGCGAGTCGTGAGTGATAGGATGGGAGGGAGGAAAGTGGAGGGCCTGGCTGGGTGGGGACGAGGGTTTGGAATGGAGGATAACAACAAAATGAAACAAGGAGGAATCATGCTGATAGTGAGATCCAGGTTGACAGGGGGCAGTGAGAATTGGAACGAGAGAGAGATGAAAGCCCTTGAGAGAGAGAGAGAGAGAGAGAGGGGGTTCCAAATTGATTTTCGCCGTCTCGAGCGGGCACGTGCAGCACTAAGGACAGACAATGGGGATAATGGAACGATGGCCGCCACAATTCCTCCCATCACCTCCTCACTTCCCGTGGAAAGCCTCTGCCAGTGATGGAATTATCGGGAAGCCTGTTCTGTACTCCTCTCCCCGCTATGGAAACCCTGGAGCCTTTTTCTCTTTATTTCATGTTTCAGCCAGGATTTCTCTTGCGTGCTGCCATTTTAGCAACGCATGCGTATTTTTTAGTCTCCGACCTCTCTCTCCTCTCTCTCTCTCTCTCTCTCTCTCTCTCTCCTCTCTCTCTCTCTCTCTCTCTCTCTTTCCCCTCTCTCTCTCTCTCTGTATATATATGTCTCCTCATCCCTCACTCTCTTCCTCCTTCCTCTCCCCTTTTTCTGTCTCCATCCATTCCGCCTCCCTTCCTCACGCCTTCTCTCTGCCTCTCATTGTGCCCCTGTCTCTCTGTCTTCCTCTCTCTCTCTCTCTCTTCTCTCTCTCTCTCTCTCTCTCTCTCTCTCTCTCCATGTTTTTCTGTCTCTCTGTCTTCCTGTCTCTCTGTCTCTATGTTTTTCTGTCTGTCTGTCTTCCTGTCTCTATCTCTCTATGTTTTTCTGTCTCTCTGTCTTTCTGTCTCTCTCTCTATGTTTTTCTCTCTTCTCTGTCTTCCTGTCTCTCTCTATATATGTTTTTCTCTCTCTGTGTCTTCCTCTCTCTCTCTATGTTTTTCTGTCTCTCTGTCTTCCTCTCTCTCTCTCTATGTTTTTCTCTCTCTCTGTCTTCCTGTCTCTCTCTCTCTCTATGTTTTTCTGTCTATCTGTCTTCCTGTCTCTCTCTCTCTCTGTTTTTCTGTCTCTCTGTCTTCTTGTCTCTATCTCTCTATGTTTTTCTGTCTATCTGTCTTCCTGTCTCTATCTCTATGTTTTTCTGTCTATCTGTCTTCCTGTCTCTATCTCTATGTTTTTCTGTCTATCTGTCTTCCTGTCTCTATCTCTATGTTTTTCTATCTGTCTTCCTGTCTCTATCTCTATGTTTTTCTGTCTATCTGTCTTCCTGTCTCTATCTCTCTATGTTTTTCTGTCTATCTGTCTTCCTGTCTCTATCTATGTTTTTCTGTCTATCTGTCTGTCTGTCTCTATCTCTCTATGTTTTTCTGTCTATCTGTCTTCCTGTCTCTATCTATGTTTTTCTGTCTATCTGTCTGTCTGTCTCTATCTCTCTATGTTTTTCTGTCTATCTGTCTGTCTGTCTCTATCTCTATGTTTTTCTGTCTCTGTCTTCCTGTCTCTATCTCTATGTTTTTCTCTCTATCTGTCTTTCTGTCTGTCTCTCTCTCCCGAAATTTTTTTGAGGTTATAAACAAAACACTGACAATGCCCTTAGATTCAAACCATCCTGCTCCCCACACACCTGGGAAACAAAGGTAAAACTCCAACACCCACCTGGTGTGTGTCTGTCTGTCCACCCAGGGTACGGGCACAGCACGCCGCAGACGGTGGGCGGGAAGATCTTCTGCATGTTCTACGCCACCTCGGGCATCCCGCTGTGCCTGGTCATGTTCCAGAGCGTGGGCGAGCGCCTCAACATCTTCATCACCTTCGTCCTGCAGCACCTCAAGAAGTGCTTCCGCATGAAGAACACGGAGGTGTCGCAGAGCAACCTGCTGCTCATCACCCTCAACTTCTCCACCATCGTTCTGACGGCGGGGGCGGCGGCCTTCTCCTATTATGAGGTGGGTCGGTGGATGGATTGGGGCGGGGAAAGTATGTGTGGTGTGGGTTATGTTTTATTACAAGCGAGACGGTTCAATAGCACAGTGTGTGTGTGTGTGTGTGTGTGTGTGTGTGTGTGTGTGTGTGTGTGTGTGTGTGTGTGTGAATGAGTGAGAGAGCGTGTGCCTGTCTGTCTGTCCTTTTGTGTATGTGTGTGTTTGTAGAGTGCTCGCATTCGAGAAAAAGGAAGTATGTATGCACCAACGGAAGTGTGCCTCTGTGTGTGTGTGTGAGTGTGTGTTTGTGTGTGTGTGTGTGTTTGTGTGTGTGTGTGTGTGCGCGCGCGCGCGCGCGCGTACACACGATCACGTGTTGGTAAATGTATGTGTAGAGATATGTAAGTGTCAAATAGACTTTCTCCACCCTGACTCTTGTTAATGAGCGTGCTCGTATGTTAATTGGTGTGTAGAGAGAGTGCAAAGTGATGGATACGAAGTAAGGTTTCACAGGGGGTTAAAAGCCAAGGAAAATGCACCAGAAAGGAGCTTTGTATTATAGTAGTCTACTGTTAGCTGTTGTTTTTCAGACAGAAAAAAACGGTCCTATGATAACGGTTTTCATGGTCTTCACTTCCGCTGAAGAGTTTGCACAGGACCGTGGCGAAACTGTTTGCTCACGTCAAAGATGCAGAACGATATGGATCAAAGGGTATCTTAACTGAGGCAGGGAACAGTAAACAGTAATTAACGAACAGTAGGGTAACTCTTGCTCCGATGATGAAATAAATGCACACATGTAACTCCGAACGAATGCTGCTTACGATACCGAATCGCCCAGCAGAAATGACAATGCAAGAGCACACAGAACAAACATATGAAAGTACAGCCGTGTCATGCAGTCTCAGACCGAAATGAAAATCCGTAGCATCATCTTCATCACCCTCATTCTCATCGATCAGCATCACGTTAAAGTCTTAAATTCTGTGGCCCTTCATGCCCTGTTCTCGTGGTGACCCCAGTTTCCATGTCCCCTCCACGTGTATGGCCTTGATTTAGTTCCGTCGGGGTCACCGATAATGGCAAGTTCATGGGGGTTGTCGTTGGACGGAAAATGGTGGCGCCCACCGGAGGGAGAGCTCACTCACTCCGGGACTAGGCATTTATTGTGGTCAGTAGGGGGCTTAGTAGGAGGTGTCCTGCGTATGTTGGATCAGAACAGGCACCACGGAACATCACGGAAGTGACTCAGCGGCTGTGCAGTGTCTCCTCTGGTAGGTTGCGTCTTGACGACTTGACATTGACAGCTCCCTGCGGATTGCAGGTGCCGTGGCTGCGACGGGCCGGGCCGGGCTGTGGCTGTGGATGGGTAGTCAGAATGA
>CM065742.1:40332801-40342801 GCA_033310375.1 Conus canariensis
AAGATTGCTCGGGTTAAAGCTATTCTGTTTAGGGTAAGATTGCTCGGCGTAAAACTGTTTTGTTTATGGTAAGATTCCTCGGGGTAAAACTGCTCTGTTTATGGTAAATATTGCTCGGGGTAAAGCTGTTCTGTTTATGGTAAGATTGCTCGGGGTAAAACTGTTCTGTTTATGGTAAGATTGCTAGGGGTAAAGTTGTTCTGTTTAGGGTATGATTGCTTGGGATAGCGCTGTTCTGTTTAGGGTAAGATTGCTCGGGGTAAAGCTGTTCTGTTTAGAGTAAGATTGCCCGGGATAACGCTGTTCTGTTTATGGTAAGATTGCTCGGGGTGAGTCTATTCTGTTTAGAGCAAAACTATTCTTCCTGGGGTGGGATTCATCAAATCAGGATAAAACTCAGCTGTTTAGGGTCAGATTGTTTCTTCTAAGGCAGGATTTCCCCAGGATAAAGCTGTTCTGTTTAAGGTTAGACTGTCGCGTTTAGGGTATAATTACTCATGGTAAATCTGTTCTCCTTAGGTTAAGATTGGCAAGGGTACAGCGTTTCCTTTTAGGCTAAGATTATTTAGGGTAAAGCTATACTATTTAGGATTAGATTGCCAAAATAAAGAGCTTCTCTTTAGGTTGAGATTGCTTAGGATAAAGATGTTCTGTATAAGTGGAGATTCCTCACGCCACAGTAAAACTGCTTTGGAATATATTGTTGAGGGTAAAGCTGTTCTCTGAGGAATAAGTTTGCTAAGGGTAAAGCTGTCCTGTTGAGGTCTTGACTGATCTGTGTAAAACGGTTCTGTTCGGATTGGATTGTTCTGTTTAGGATGAGAGTGTTCAGGGTGAAACTGTTCTGTTGAGAGTAAAAATGGTCAGTGAAAGCCTGTTTTCATTAAGGTTAGACTGTTCTCGTTAGTGTTAGATTGCTCAGGATAAAGTTGTTCTGTTTAAGATAGACTGTTATGTTAAGAGGGAGATTGCTTAGGGTTAAAAAAAACCGCTGTGGAGTAAAACCTTCGGGAAACTGATCTCATTAGGGTCAGGGCTATTCTGTGTAGGGAAAGAACGCTCAGGGTAACACTGGTCGGTAAGAGTCAGCTGTGCTGTTTAGCTGATGCTGATCAGAGTGATACCGTTCTTCTGTTCGGGGGGAGACTATTCCGTATGTGGTGAAACTGTCGTAATAAAGTTCAGACGGTGCTGCTCAGGATAAAGCTGCTTTGGATAAGACTGTTCTGTGTATCGTGAGGCTATTCTGTTTATGGTAAACCTGTTCCATTTACGACAAGAGTATTCTGTTTAGGGCAAGACTGTTCTGGTTTACACAAACTGTTATATTTAGGGTCAAGCATTTCTATCTAGGATGGAATTTTTTTTTCCAAGTTAAAACCATTCTGTATGGCGAGGAATGTCACGTGAATGGTTGAATTCATCTATTCGTGGAAAGACTGTTCCATGTTTCTGTTTATGGATAAGATTTTCCGTATGTGATGTAAGTATTTTGTTTATGGTAAATATTGCTCCGTGTGTGCTAAAACTTCTGTTTAGGGTAAGAACTGTTCTGTGTGTGGCAGCCAACGCTGTTCTGTTGATGGGCAGGCCGTTCCGTGCGTGGGAAGGGGTGTTCTGTGTGTGGCAGCCAACGCTGTTCTGTTGATGGGCAGGCCGTTCCGTGCGTGGGAAGGGGTGTTCTGTGTGTGGCAGCCAACGCTGTTCTGTTGATGGCAGGCCGTTCCGTGCGTGGGAAGTGGTGTTCTGTGTGTGGCAGCCAACGCTGTTCCGTTGATGGGCAGGCCGTTCTGTGCGTGGGAAGGGGTGTTCTGTGTGTGGCAGCCAACGCTGTTCTGTTATGGGCAGGCCGTTCCGTGCGTGGGAAGGGTGTTTCTGTGTGTGGCAGCCAACGCTGCTTTGTTATGGGCAGGCCGTTCCTTGCGTGGGAAGGGGTGTTCTGTGTGTGGCAGCCAACGCTGCTCTGCTGATGGGCAGGCCGTTCTGTGCGTGGGAAGGGGCGTTCTGTGAAGGGTCAAACTGTCCGTCATCTCCGTTTGCATCCACTTGTAGGCTGTATGCATCACCACGTTTCCCTGCTGATTGGTTTAAGAAACTTGAGAAAAATGTTATTTCGTTTGTCTCTCTGTCTGTCTGTCTGTCTGTCTTCTCTCTCTCTCTCTCTCTCCTCTCTCTCTCTCTCTCTCTCTCTCTCTCTCTCTCTCTCTCTCTCTCTCTCTCCTCTTGATAGACATACAGACAGAGAGCGCACGTATAATGCGTATATCTTTGTGTGTGTGTGTGTGTGTGTGTGTGTGTGTGTGTGTGTGTGTGAGTGTGTGTGTGTGTGTGTGTTTATAAGAGAGAGAAAGAGAGGGAGAAGCTTTTGCTTTTAAATCATATCAGCTATGAGGAGAAAAGATTTTTTTAGACGACGAATAAGCAGGATAAAGTATGGTGATCCCCTTTTGCTGTCTGTGCGCTCAGCCAATGAGCTGGTTGTGCTGGATAATCACATGAGCTGATTGTGCTGGATAATCACATGAGCTGATTGTGCTGGATAATCACATGAGCTGATTGTGCTGGATAATCACATGAGCTGATTGTGCTGGATAATCACATGAGCTGATCTCCTTCGTCTGTCCTGTGATCAGTTCACAACACATGGTCCATATTCTCTTCTTCGCCTCTCCTTTCATCAGACCACAACTGGTCCACGTCGTCTTCTTCAGCTTTCCTGAAAGTAATCTGAACTTGGTCTGTGTATTATTCTACCCCAGCTTTTATGTAATCAATTCATGCGTGGTCCATATCTTCAGCCTTAACTTTGTCTTTCATCCGTTAACACTTGGCCCGTATCCTATACTTTGGCTTCCTTGCAGTCAGTCTATACTTGGTCCATGTCTTCTTTCTCAGCTTACCTGTAATCCTTCCACACACCTGTGATGTTCCTCCTTTGTGCCGGCATGTAGTCGTGTAGTGTTTTAAACATTAATCACATGACTCCTATCCAGCTTACTACGAACGCGCGCGTTGTCTGTGCCCTGAACTAGCCAGTCACTCAGCAAATCCTCAACACTGGAACACAGCGCCACCTGGTGTTCTCTGACTGCGTGGCCATCCTAACCATGCAACACGACGTCTGGCGGCGAGGCTAAACAAGAACTGGGACAGCTTCGAGTGATCCAGGTGTCCACCGTTTCCAGGTACACGGTGGTGACGGCTACTTTGGCGAAAGATGAAAAAAAAAAGTGGCTCGGTCGCTTCGGACTAGTTGTTACAGTCGTGGGAGTTACCGATGCATCGAGGAAGCAAGTTCTTTTCCATTAGGAATTAGAAGAAATCTTCGATGTCAATGAGACGTTTTCAGAGGAACAGATCGGACTTGATACAAACGATTGATACAAAACCTTGAGTTGGTGTCTCACAGCACATCTTGCGCTATAGAAAAACACGGATCTCAAAATCCTCAAGTTACGACAGTTGAAGCAAGAACCTGGCGAGACTGTAGACACTTTCAGCACCAGACTCAAAAGGCTAACAGGCACTTGATTTTCTTAAACGTTCATAGTAAATCAAATCCCAGAGTCTATAAGGTTTCAGGTGCATTTTTGACAATATGACTTTTTCAGGCGTAACAAACAACAGATATATATATAATATATATATATATATATATATATATATATATATATATATAAGAAGTGCGCAAGGCAACATCCCTCAGATCACAGTCAGAAAATGGACCTATTTCATATCTAAATAAAATTTTGCATGAAGCCTTCTTTTTGGTTTTCTGTGTGTATTTCGGCTGTTTTCTGTCGTGCTGCAGTCGCTTTCAGTCTCTTGTGCCGGTCATTGAGTCCGTCACTACTCAACATGGGAACAGACCTTCTCGTGTTCTTTCCGTGCATGACCACTGTTCAAAGTAACACATCCACACGGTCCGTATCGTCTTCATCCGCTTTCCTGTAATCAGTCCACATATGGTCAATGTCCTCTTCCTCACATAGTCCATGTCCTCTTCCTCACATAGTCCATGTCTTCTTCCTCACATAGTCCATGTCTTCTTCCTCACTTTTCCTGTAATCAGTCCACACATGGTACATGTCTTCTTCCTCACATAGTCCATGTCTTCTTCCTCACATAGTCCATGTCTTCTTCCTCACTTTTCCTGTAATCAGTCTACACATGGTACATGTCTTCTTCCTCACATAGTCCATGTCATCTTCCTCACATAGTCCATGTCTTCTTCCTCACTTTTCCTGTAATCAGTCTACACATGGTCCAGTCCATGTCTTCTTCCTCACTTTTCCTGTAATCAGTCTACACATGGTCCATATCTTCTTCCTCACTTTTCCTGTAATCAGTCCACACATGGTACATGTCTTCTTCCTCACATAGTCCATGTCTTCTTCCTCACTTTTCCTGTCATCAGTCCACACATAGTCCATGTCTTCTTCCTCACATAGTCCATGTCTTCTTCCTCACTTTTCCTGTCCACACATAGTTCATGTCTTCTTCCTCACATAGTCCATGTCTTCTTCCTCACATAGTCCATGTCTTCTTCCTCACTTTTCCTGTAATCAGTCCACACATGGTCCGTGTCTTCTTCCTCATTTTTCCTGTAATCAGTCCTTCTTCTTCGGTGTTACGGATGGGTTGGCGCGTGTGTCTGTTTGTCTGACTCTCAGAAATTCAGATGCTTGTACGTTTTTTTAATTCACACACACCCACACCATTGGAAACATGGACAGCCAGGCACCAAGTCTCAATTCAACGTTTTCATGTTTATTATGCTGCCCGAGCCATCAACACACAAATATACAAAGACACATCAATATACAACAAGATCAGTAAAGCAGAATACTAACGTACGCCGTAACTCTAGGCGTACAACACATGAAATATATATATGCTAATTTCTTTTGGCCACGTCGGCCCAACACAACAGTTCTCAGACGTCACACGTCTCTCGTGAAGCACGCTGTAGAGGAAGTCCTCTCCAGGGACTCCCGCAGTCAGGAGGAGCAGCTCGCAGAGTCGAGTCCAACACAGGACCGAAGCGACGGCTCTGTCCACAACAGGAGCGACGGCTCCAACACAACAAGAGCTGTGGCTCATACACAAACAGGATGTTGGTTCTAACACCACGAGAGCTGCGGCTCTGGCACAACAGATCGTTGGTTCAAACACCTCAAGAGCGGCGGCTCTGGCTCGGCAGCAGCGGCGGCTCTGGCACAGCTGGCACAACAGGTCGCTGGTTCAAACATCTCAAGAGCGGCGGCTCTGGCTCGGCAGCAGCGGCGGCTCTGGCACAACTGGCACGTCGGGTCACTGTCGACTCCTACGTCGACCTCTCCACACCCCAGCAGGGTGGAGACAGGGGTCGGCTACGCCCGACCCTCTAGCAGTGGCAGGTCGAGTCACTGTCGACTCTCACGTCGACCTCTCCACACCCCCAGCAGGGTGGAGACAGGGGTAGACTCATGCTACGCCCCAGACCCTCTAGCAGTGGCAGGTCGGGTCACTGTCGACTCCCACGTCGACCTCTCCACACCCCCAGCAGGGTGGAGACAGGGGTAGGCTCCGGCTACGCCCAGACCCTCTGGCAGTGGCAGCCAGTTCCCGGTCACACCAGGACAACGACTTTACCTGGGGGAACTGACTGCCACAGCAACTCGTCTGGAGTCCCTCTTCGGCAACTGGGAAGTTGCACTGCCGGAACTGCTGTAGAGACTGCCTGATCGTTTCAGCTTACCTGGCTTATACAGAGCGCAGGTAAGCAGCAGTCAGGTAAACTGACCAACCGGTTTTCTGGTGAACATGTTCCGGCCAACGCGGTTGTAAAAATTTGTGACTGGACAAAAAACGGTCCGTCACACTCGGCTTTCTGGAAATTAGTCCACACATGGTCCATATTTTCTTGGCTTTTATATAAATCCACACATGACCCATTTCTTCCTCGGCTTTTATATAAATTCACACATGATCCATATCTTCCTTGGCTTTATATAAATCCACACATGATCCATTTCTTCCTTGGTTTTTATATAAATCCACACATGACCCATTTCTTCCTTGGTTTTTATATAAATCCACACATGACCATATCTTCCTTGGCTTTATATAAATCCACACATGAACCTCATTTCATGCTTCTTGGCTTTTATATAAATCCACACATGACCCATTTCTTCCTTGGCTTTTTATAAATCCACACATGATCCCATTTCTTCCTTGGCTTTCTATAAATCCACACATGATCCATATCTCCTTGGCTTTTATATAAATCCACACAAGAACCATTTCATCCTTGGCTTTTATATAAATCCACACATGATCCATATCTTCCTCGGCTTTTAGATAAATTCACTAATATCCCGTATCTTCCTTGGCTTTTACATAAATCCACACATGACCATTCTTCCTTGGCTGTATATAAATCCACACATGATCCATATCGTCCTTGGCTTTTATGTAAATCCACACATGATCCATTTCTTCCTTCGCTTTTATATAAATCCACACATGATCCTATCTTCCTTGGTTTTAATAAATCCACATGATCCATATCTTCCTTGGCTTTTACATAAATCCACACATGATCCATATCGTCCTTGGCTTTTACATAAATCCACACATGATCCATTTCTTCCTTGGTTTTTATATAAATCCACACATGATCCATATCTTCCTTGGTTTTATATAAATCCACCATGATCCATATCTCCTTGGCTTTTAATAAATCCACACATGACCCATTTCGTCCTTGGCTTTTACATAAATCCACACATGACCCATTTCTTCCTTGGCTTTTATATAAATCCACACATGACCCATTTCTTTCTTGGCTTTCTATAAATCCACACATGACCATATCATCCTTGGCTTTATATAAATCCACACATGATCCATATCTTCCTTGGCTTTTATATAAATCCACACATGATCCATTCTTCCTTGGTTTTATATAAATCCACGCATGATCCATGATCTTCCTTGGTTTCATATATCAGCATTCATTCTCCTTTCTTTTACATAAATTCACACATGATCCATATCTTCCTTGGTTTTTATATAAATCCACACATGAACCATTTGTTCCTTGGATTTTATATAAATCCACACATGAACCATTTCTTCCTGGGCTTTATATAAATCCACACATGACCCATTTCTTCCTTGGCTTTATATAAATCCATACATGACCCATTTCTTCCTTGGCTTTATATAAATTCACACATGACCCATTTCTTCCTTGGCTTTATATAAATCCACACATGACCCATTTCTTCCTTGGCTTTATATAAATCCACACATGATCCATTTCTTCCGTGGCTTTATATAAATCCACACATGACCCATTTCTTCCTTGGCTTTATATAAATCCACACATGACGCATTTCTTGCTTGGCTTTATATAAATCCACACATGACCCATTTCTTCCTTGGCTTTATATAAATCCACACATGACCCATTTCTTCCTGGGCTTTTACATAAATCCACACATGACGCATTTCTTCCTTGGTTTTATATAAATCCACACATGACCCATTTCTTCCTTGGCTTTATATAAATCCACACATGATCCATTTCTTCCTTGGCTTTATATAAATCCACACATGACCCATTTCTTCCTTGGCTTTATATAAATCCACACATGACCCATTTCTTCCTTGGCTTTTCTATAAATCCACGCATGATCCCTTTCTTCCTGGGCATTATATAAATCCACACATGACCCATTTCTTCCTGGGCTTTTACATAAATCCACACATGACGCATTTCTTCCTTGGCTTTATATAAATCCACACATGAACCATTCCTTCCTGGGCTTTTACATAAATCCACACATGATCCATATCTTCCTTGGCTTTGTATAAATCCGCACATGACCCATTTCTTTCTTGGCTTTTCTATAAATGCACACATGATCCATTTCTTCCTTGGCTTTATATAAATCCACACATGGCACATTTCTTCATGGGCTTTTACATAAATCCACACATGACCCATTTCTTCATGGGCTTTTACATAAATCCACACATGACCCATTTCTTCCTTGGCTGTTACATAAATCCACACATGACCCATTTCTTCTTTGGCTTTTACATAAATCCACACATGATCCATTTTTTTCCTTGGCTTTTCTATAAATCCACACATGACCCATTTCTTCCTTGGCTTTTCTATAAATCCACACATGACCCATTTCTTCCTTGGCTTTTCTATAAATCCACACATGACCCATTTCTTCCTTGGCTTTTCTATAAGTCCACACATGATCTACACTTGATCCATATCTTCTGCCTTAACTTTCCATTAATTTATCTACACTTGATCCATATCTTTTGCCTCGACTTTCCAGTAATCAGTCTACGCTTGGTCCATATCTTCTGCCTCAACTTTCCAGTAATCAATCTACACTTGGTCCATATCTTCTGGCTTAACTTTCCAGTAATCTATCTACACTTGGTCCATATCTTCTGCCTTAACTTTCCAGTAATCTATCTACACTTGGTCCATATCCTTTTCCTCGGTTTTCCTGTAATATCTCGCACACACGCACGCACGCACGCACGCACGCACGCACGCACGCACATGATAAGTATTTTCAGACTGGCAACAGTAATGATAATTACACGTTGAAGTTGTTATTCATGAAAACGCGACTACCACGGCCACGTCTGTAGTCAGACGGTTCACACGATTACTGTGATTACCGTGATTACTGCAGGCTTTGCCACTGTTACCTCTCTGAGGGAGAGACAGACAGACAGACAGAGAGAAAGGAGGGGAGTGAGTAGGGGTGAGGCGAGGGGGTAATTATGGAGAGAGAGAGAGAGGGGGGGGGGAGGGGGGAGTTGGTCGTTAAGGGGAATACCAAAGGGCCTGAGGGAGCTCCTTGATGTTAATTTTCTCGACGAAGCCTGGAATTTCCCAAAGGCTAATGAGATCATTGATTTTTCCATGGGGTGAAACCAGAATTGAGGATTTCCTCACGCGCAGTCCAGAAAAAAAAAAATCACTGGTATCTGGTCGGCTTGTATACACGGCATCTGTCGAACACTGTGTCATAATTGCGAATAAAGAAAGATGGATGAATGCCTTGGCCTGGTTATTGACGGTTTCTTCCTTCCATGATGGGTTTTTTTTCTCCATTTTTAGTCCATGTAGATGTGCTGTCGTTAATCTGACTCACTCATACGTTTTGGACTGCGTAGCTAAAGAAAGTGCCTGGAAAACTGGACAGAGCTAAATTTCTAAAGACAACACGGACAAAAAAGTAGTCGGCAAAAACATACCGGCAGAATGTGCCAGTGCACAGAGAACAAGCCAGAGCTACAGCAAGACCATACAGACAAGCCAAGAGTAGAACCAGAAGAAGGGCGTCAACAATTCAGACAGACAGACACACTGCCAGTCTCAGAGAAAGAGAGAGATATAGAGAGAGACAGACAAGCAGAGAGAGAGAGAGAGAGAGAGAGTGTCCCGGCTATTGTAGCGTTCCTCCGGGGAGCACAGCCGAACGAATATAGCTGAAACCCTGACCTTCCACGATCCTACTCTCCAGTTAAACTATTCTGGCTGAGATATAGGAGGGGAGGGATACGGGGAGAAGAGAGAGAGAGAGAGAGAGAGAGAGGAGAGAGTTTACCTTCCGCGATCCTACTAGAGAAAGAGACAGACAGACAGATCCTACTAGAGACAGAGAGGGGGGGGGGGAGGAGACAGAGAGTGAGTTTACCTTCTGCGATCCTACGACAGAGAGAGAGAGGGGGGTGGGTGGGGGATTAGCTTCCACGATCTTGCTTTTGAAAGACACAGAGATGGCGGCTGTGTCAGCGGCAGACGGGAGGTCGAAGCCCCCCCTACCACCATGGCTCTGAACTCCCACTGTCCTCTTCGGAATAACTGTGACCTTTGCTGAGGGGGCTGGCTGGCCCCGTAACTGAGGCATTGTTCTCTACACTCAGGGGTTCTGGGTTCAGTCACTGCCAGAGACAGATCAGCGGG
>CM065742.1:40347801-40367801 GCA_033310375.1 Conus canariensis
TCTCTCTCTCTCTCTCTCTCTCTCTCTTTCTCTCTCTCTCTCTCTCTCTCTCTGAAAGAGCGCCCTAAAACGGCACAAAAAAAGAACACGACAGAAGAGATCGTCAAACAGATTCTTTGAAAACGAGAATTGATGGATTTGCATCAAATCACGTAATTGATCACTTTGGGCAGAGCTTCCCGGCGTTGTGTCGATCAGTCGTGAGGGTGAACAGATACCTCCACATGCAGTCAACTGATCAACACAAAAGCAGCGGAAGAACAGGGAGAAAGAAAAGAAAAGAAAAGAAAAAAGAAAAGCAGAAGGAGAAGAAAGTGGAGGTTTGACAAGAAAGAAAAGCCATCGATTTCCCCGAGACAGTGAGCTATTGGAAAACACCCAGCAGGCCTGAGCAGCTGCATATGTCGCCTGCCGAACAGAAAGGGGAGACAAACAAGGAATTGCGGAAGGGGGGGGGGGGGGGGGGGGGGGGGGGGGGGGAGACCGCAAAGAAGTGTCTGAAAATGCGTTCCTGTCGGCCGTTGGGCTGATGTGGCGGTAGTTTTGTCGGTTCCGGTTTCCGGTCGGTAAACGGCGGGGAGGTGGTCGTTGTATGACGTCACATAAAGCAACTTCCTACCGCTCAGGACAGGGTCAAGGGGGGACGAAAGTCGAGCGATAGTACAGTTCTTGTGCTCTGTCCTTCCTCACTTGGCTGCTGACCACCCTTCCAGCCGCCTACTTCACTATTCCCACAGTAGCCAACGAGGTTATCCATTTCCTTCTGTCGTCTTTCCTGCTTTGTCTTCCGATCCACCTTCATTCCGCTTGTCTCCTTTTAGGCCGTGCCTTTGTGTTTTCTCCTTCACCCTCCCCCCCCCCTCTCTCTCTTTCTCTTTCCCTCTCTCTCTGTCTCTGTCTGTTTGTCTGTCTGCTCGTCTGTCCATCTTTTTGTCTGTCTGTCTGTCTCTCTCTCTCTGTTCTTCTTCTTCCCCCTCCTGTTCTCTTCTCTTTTCTTGTGTGTATGTGTGTGCGCGCGCGCGCGCGTGTGTGCGTTTCTGTGTGTGTGCGCGCACGCGTTCGTGCGTACGTACCAGCCCGTGTGCGTGATTGCGCGCGCGCGTCTGTGTGTGTGTGTGTGTGTGTGTGTGTGTGTGTGTGTGTGTGTGTGTGTGTGTGTGTGTTGTGTGTGTGTGTGTGTGTGTGTGTGTGTGTGTGTGTGTGTGTATGTATGTGTGTGTGCGTGTGTGCGTGTGTGTGTGAAAACGAGGGAAAGGTTACTCGGTGGTGAAAATTCCATCTTTGGCCAAATACTCAGCAGGTGATTATTTCCCACAATGGCACAAACTAGGAGAAAATATAATTGGGGAGAGAGAGAGAGAGAGAGAGAGAGAGAGGAGAGAGAGAGAGAGAGAGAGAGAGAATACAAGGAACACAGTCAAACAGAACTACGGACAGGGAGGCGGTGGAAGATTTACCGGCCAGTGCGTTATTCATTGTTTACCTCTATTAGGATGAATTGTGAACAAAGATTTTTTTTTTTAATTGGCGGGAAACAAAAAACAAAAAAAACCCCAGCAAAATGAACGGAGGGGAGTGGAGATAAAAAGAAAGGAAGAAAGAAAAACGAAGGGGCGCAAAATGGCCGACACACAAACTTATACAGATCCGGACTGTGGTGGACAGTGTAGTCCGCTAGGGAGGGGACTTAGGGAATGTTCTCTATTAAAAAGGATAGGGTAGTGCTTTTATCAAAAGTCACCTCCACCCTCTCTCTTATTCGTGGGGAAACAATGAGCGGTTGACAGGACCAACCAGGCTTTGGCAGCTCTTCATTTCATCTGCCAGACAGAAAGGGGTGTGGAAGAGGGAATGGCGTAGACAGAAAGGGACGTGGAAGAAGGAATGGCGTAGACAGAAAGGGACGTGGAAGAAGGAATGGCGTAGACAGAAAGGAACGTGGTATAAGGAATGGCGTAGACAGAAAGGGACGTGGAAGAAGGAATGGCGTAGACAGAAAGGGACGTGGAAGAAGGAATGGCGTAGACAGAAAGGGACGTAGAAGAAGGAATGGCGTAGACAGAAAGGGGTGTGGAAGAAGGAATGGCGTAGACAGAAAGAGACGTGGTAGAAGGAATGGCGTAGACAGAAAGGGACGTGGAAGAAGGAATGGCGTAGACAGAAAGGGGTGTGGTAGAAGGAATGGCGTAGACAGAAAGGGACGTGGAAGAAGGAATGGCGTAGACAGAAAGGGACGTGGAAGAAGGAATGGCGTAGACAGAAAGGGACGTGGAAGAAGGAATGGCGTAGACAGAAAGGGACGTGGAAGAAGGAATGGCGTAGACAGAAAGGGACGTGGAAGAAGGAATGGCGTAGACAGAAAGGGACGTGGAAGAGGGAATGGCGTAGACAGAAAGGGACGTGGAAGAAGGAATGGCGTAGACAGAAAGGGACGTGGTATAAGGAATGGCGTAGACAGAAAGGGACGTGGTATAAGGAATGGCGTAGACAGAAAGGGACGTGGTAGAAGGAATGGCGTAGACACAAAGGGACGTGGAAGAAGGAATGGCGTAGACAGAAAGGGACGTGGTATAAGGAATGGCGTAGACAGAAAGGGACGTGGTATAAGGAATGGCGTAGACAGAAAGGGACGTGGAAGAAGGAATGGCGTAGACAGAAAGGGGTGTGGTAGAAGGAATGGCGTAGACAGAAAGGGGTGTGGTAGAAGGAATGGCGTAGACAGAAAGGGACGTGGAAGAAGGAATGGCGTAGACAGAAAGGACGGGGAAAAAGGAATGGCGTAGACAGAAAGGGGTGGAAGAAGGAATGGCGTAGACAGAAAGGACAGGGAAGAAGGAATGGCGTAGACAGAAAGGACGGGGAAGAAGGAATGGCGTAGACAGAAAGGACAGGGAAGAAGGAATGGCGTAGACAGAAAGGGACGGGGATGAAGGAATGGCGTAGACAGAAAGGGGTTTGGAAGAAGGAATGGTGTAGACAGAAAGGGGTTTGGAAGAAGGAATGGCGTTCATCTGCCAGACAGAAAGCGACGTGGAAGAAGGAATGGCGTAGACAGAAAGGGACAAGGAAGAAGGAATGGCGTAGACAGAAAGGGACGTGGAAGAAGGAATGGCGTAGACAGAAAGGGACGTGGAAGAAGGAATGGCGTAGACAGAAAGGGACGTGGTAGAAGGAATGGCGTAGACAGAAAGGGACGTGGTAGAAGGAATGGCGTAGACAGAAAGGGACGTGGAAGAAGGAATGGCGTAGACAGAAAGGGACGTGTTAGAAGGAATGGCGTAGACAGAAAGGGACGTGGAAGAAGGAATGGCGTTATACCGAATAAAACGAAGAAGAAAGAAGGGAAATAAAAATCGTGTTTCTTAGCAGCTGCACGGGAAGTAGGTTTGTTGGTAATGGTTTCCGGTCGGTAGACGGTAGGAAGTTGGTCGGTCGTTGTGTGACGTCACAGAAGGAAACTTACTTCGGCGCGGAAAAGAACAAGGGGGCGTAGAGCGATAGAAAGCATCTTGTGCAATTTCATTATCCTTCCTCCGAATTCTCTCTCTCTCTCTCTCTCTCTCTCTCTCTCTCTCTCTCTCTCTCTCTCTCTCTCACTCTCTCTCTCTCCATCCTTTCCTCCCTAAGAAAAGGGGGGGAAAAAAGGTACTATTGAAATTCTGAAATCCCTGAGAAAACTGAATTGTACAGACTGTGGTATATTTTGGAAAATGTTTGATGCACAGATAAAACCTCTTCTTACATATGCAGCTGAAATTTGGGGCTTACATGAAAATTCGCAGATGGAAAAAGCACATACGTATGCTATGAACGTTTCCTTCAAGTAGCTATTCATTCATCCAGCACCGTTTTATATGGAGAGATGGGCAGATACCCTTTGTATATGTACATTTGTGAAATGTATTAAGTACTGGTTAAAGATCTTGAATCTACCCCAGTCCCGTTTGAGCAGGCAAGCCTATGATATGATGCTTTTAGAAGTGGAAAAAGGTAAAGAAAACTGGTCTCATAAAGTAAAAAAAAGTCCTTTCAGAACAGGGTTTTGGAATAGTGTGGATGACCCAGGAAGTAGGAAATGAGCAACAGTTCATTGCGGAATTTAAAGACAGGCTCATTTGTTCTTTTAAACAGAATTGGCACTCAGATATGGAAAGTAAAGAAAAATATCGCTGGTTTTTCTTATTTAAAATTGTGTTTCATTCTGAAAAGTTTCTCAGTCGTAACAGATAAATGGCACAGAATGAATTACGCAAGATTTAGGTTGAGAACTTTAGGTTTTAATGCGAATAAAGATGGTTTGAATGTGAAACATCCACAGAATCTCCTTGTCCTGCATGTCGACACATTATTGATGACGAAGAACACTTTCTGTTCCACTGTACTGCTTATAATGAAGTGCGGACAAATTGTTCATTTTTCCAGTTAGATATAGCGAAAAGACAAAATGTCGCTGTCGTGTTATCATCAGATGATGAACTTGTAATTAAATCAGTTGTGAAATTCAGCGCGAAAGCATTGAAAATTAGACAGATGAAGGATAGTGAAATTTAAGATAATGCATTATAAGAGATATCTGAATGAATATTATCATTCATCGCATGTGGAAGAGGTCAGAAAGATACAATGCCATCATTTGATTGAGTGGATGGTCGAGTCAGTCTTAAGATCTTTTTTGTTTGTTAACCTTACTACATTGCTCATGTGCGCGAGGACATAAGGAAATGTTACGAATTTATTTGTTTTTGTTAACCTTTGGTTTGATACACACTAGGAATGAATGTGTACTATTTGTTTGCAGGAAAGGAAGAGGGAAATGTTATTGTTCTGTTACCCCCTCCCCCCTTGTCAAAAGACCTCTTTGGTAATGGCAATAAAATATCAAAGTCTCTCTCTCTCTCTCTCTCTCTCTCTCTCTCTCTCTCTCTCTCTCTCTCTCTCCCCCACACACACACACACACACACACATACATACACGCACGCACGCACGCACGCACGCGCGCACACACACACACACACACACACACACACCCCACACACACACACACACACACACACACACACGCAACACACACACACTTTTGAAAACAAAGGAAATATTGTTTACTCGAAGATGACATCTTTTGCAAAATGTCGAGCAGATGGCTTATTGCCAACAAGAACACTAAGCGAGAAAATGTAGTTGGATGCAGAGATAAAGAGGGAGAGAGAGGGAGAGAGGGAGGGAGGACAGACAGACAGACAGACAGAGCTGCCGAAAGAAGGTAGTAACACTCAAACCCAAGAGAAAAAAACGATTGAAACATATAAGGTGAGGAGAAGGGCTGTGTCTTGCAACTCAAGGCTCCACCCATGTGGCTAGTGCATTAGCCATAGTTTACCCCTGCCAAGATGTGTAATAAACATACATTGTTTCTAAACTGGCAGGAAAGGAAAATGAGCGAAGTGAATGGACACAGGAAGCAGGAAGAACGAGAGGCAAACACAAAGAACTGATCGGTCAGTACAAACGTGGTGGCACAGACAAAGAATTGATCGGTCAGTACAACATGGGGCACAGACAAGAACTGATCGGTCAGTACAAACATGCGGCACAGACAATGACTGATCGATCAGTACAAACATGGTGGCACAGACAGTGCCCTGTCGTCAGTACAAACATGGTGGCACAGACAAAGAACTGATCGGTCAGTACAAACATGGTGGCACAGACAAAGACCTGATCGGTCAGTACAAACATGGCGGCACAGACAATGACCTGATCGGTCAGTACAAAATGGTGGCACAGACAAAGAACTGATCGGTCAGTACAACATGGTGCACAGACAAGAACTGATCGATCAGTACAAACATGGTGGCACAGACAAAGACCTGATCGGTCAGTACAAACATGGTGGCACAGACAAAGAACTGATCGGTCAGTACAAACATGGTGGCACAGACAAAGAACTGATCGGTCAGTACAAGCATGGTGGCAGAGACACAGAAAGAAGAGAAGGGGCGTTTGGACAAGCACAGAATCCAACAATTTACCAAGACAATGAGCTGTTTGAAACAACCTGCAGACGCGGTGAGCTGTCTATTTCATCAGCCAGACGGAAGTGGAAGAGAACGAAAAGAATGGCGAAATACTGAAAATGATCGAAAAAAAAAAAAAAAAAATGCAAGCGTGTTTCTTTTGGATGCAAGGTGGGGTATTAGGGTAGTTTTGTCGGTTCCGGTTTCCGGTCAGTAGACGGCAGGGAGCTGGTTCTTGTTTGACGTCACACAAGGAAACTTCCTTCCGCTCGGGATATGATTAGGAAACGTCGGGCGGTGGTTTATTTCTTGTGCCGTTCGATTATCTTCCACCGCCTCCACTCTTTCTGTCTCTCTCTCCTCTAACCCATCCCCCCCCTCCCCCCACGACTCTACTGCTGAGTTTCCATTCTACCACCTTTTTGTCCTTCTGTTGTGTTTCCAGTTTGGTTTCCAATTCTCCTTCTTTCGATGCGTTTCTTTTTATGCCATGTTTTGGTGTCATAATTTCCACCAAGTCATGTCTGCCACATCACCCTCCTCTCTTTCCCTCCTCTCTCTCTCTCCTCTCTCTCTCTCTCTCTCTCTCTCTCTCTCTGTCTTCTCTCTCTCTCTCCCTCCCTCCCCTCCCACTCTCTCACTCCCTCTCTCTCTCTCTCACACTTTCTATCCCTCTCACTCACTCACTTTCTCTCTTTCACACACTGTCTCTCTCTGTCACTCTCCTTCTCTCTCCCGTCTCTTCTCTCTCCTCTCTTCTCTCTCTCTCTCTTTCACTTACTGTCTCTCACTTTCTGTCTTTCTCTCCCGTCTCTCTCTCTCTATCAATCTCTCTCTCTCTTCACTTACTCTCTCTCTCTCTCTCTCTCTCTCTCTCTCTCTCTCTCTCTCTCTCTCTCTCTCTCTCTCTGTGACCCGTCCCCTCTGTCTCCAACACGCCCGTCATATCAAGATCTCGGAGGAAACTGACCTGCTGCTGACGGCTTGAATACGATGTGACTGAGGACACAGTTTGTGGAGGGGTTATTGGCTAGGTAGGGGTGAAGGTCAAGGGGGTGAACACGATGTGACTGAGGACACAGTTTGTGGAGGGGTTATTGGCTAGGTAGGGGTGAAGGTCAAGGGGGTGAACACGATGTGACTGAGGACACAGTTTGTGTGGAGGGGTGATGGCTAGGTAGGGGTGATGGAAGGGTCAAGGGGGTGAACACGATGTGACTGAGGACACAGTTTGTGGAGGGGTGATTGCTAGGTAGGGGTGAAGGTCAAGGGGGTGAACACGATGTGACTGAGGACACAGTTTGTGGAGGGGTGATTGGCTAGGGAGGGGTGAAGGTCAAGGGGGTGAACACGATGTGACTGAGGACACAGTTTGTGGAGGGGTGATTGGCTAGGGAGGGGTGAAGGTCAAGGGGGTGAAGTGATGAAGGACAAGCAGGGGTGAAGGTCAAGGGGTGAAGTGATGAAGAACAAGCAGGGGTGAAGGTGAGGGGGGTGAAGTGATGGACAAGCAGGGGTGAAGGTGAGGGGGGTGAAGTGATGAAGAACAAGCAGGGGTGAAGGTGAGGGGGGGAAGATGAGGACAAGCAGGGGTGAAGGTGAGGGGGGTGAAGTGATGAAGGACAAGCAGGGGTGAAGGTGTGTGTGTGGGGGGGGGGGGGGTGAAGTGATGAAGGACAAGCGGGGGTGAAGTGATGAAGGACAAGCAGGGGTGAAGGTGAGGGGGTGAAGTGATGAAGGACAGCAGGGGTGAAGGTGAGGGGGGTGAAGTGATGAAGGACAAGCAGGGGGTGAAGGTCAAGGGGGGTGAAGTGATGAAGGACAAGCAGGGGTGAAGGTCAGGGGGGTGAAGTGATGAAGGACAAGCAGGGGTGAAGGTCAAGGGGGTGAAGTGATGAAGGACAAGCAGGGGTGAATGGTGGGGGGGGTGAAGTGATGAAGGACAAGCAGGGGTGAAGGTGAGGGGGGTGAAGTGATGAAGGACAAGCAGGGGTGAAGGTCAAGGGGGTGAAGTGATGAAGGACAAGCGGGGTGAGTGAGTGTGAAGGACAAGCAGGGGTGAAGGTCAAGGGGGTGAAGTGATGAAGGACAAGCAGGGGTGAAAGTAAAGGGGGTGAAGTGATGAAGGACAAGTGGTGGCACTGGAGCCCAGATCTCCTGTTAATCCAGAGAGGTCATCTGTAAGCGCACGTAAATGAACACAATGCAACGTAACACAACACGACACAACACAACACGACACAACACAACGCAACGCAACGCAACGCAACGCAGTGCGACGCGACGCAACACAACACAACACAACGCAACACAACGCAACGCAACGCAACACAACGCAGCGCAACACAACGCAGCGCAACACAACGCAACACAACGCAGCGCAACACAACGCAACACAACGCAGCGCAACACAACGTAGCGCAACACAACGCAACGCAACGCAACGCAACACAACGCAACGCAACGCAATACAACACAACGCAACACAACGCAACACAAAACACACACACACACACACACACACACACACACACACACACACACACACACACACATACACACACATGTATGCATGTACACATGCATACACACTCACGCACATAATATGCGCGTTCATCCACACAGGTTCTGTCTCAACATACGGGAAGATTGTCGTAGAGAAAACATCTCTTTGTCAAAATAAAGGGCTTTGTCAAAACAAAGGGCAGGTGACTATCGCCACAAGGGCGGAAACTAAAAGAGAAAATGTAGCTGGACAAAGAAGGAGAGGGAGGGGTGTGGAGAATGCGAATGCGAATCTTTTATTCAGATTAAGGCCAAAGCCCCATACTGAAGGGGGTTTCATAAATGTAATACATGTCACGAATAAAACGAATCAAAATGCTAATGATGAAATACTGTAAGTTAAGAAACAAACAAACAAACATACCCTCAAGATATTGCAGTCTGAATTCTCTTGTTTCCTTCATAAACATACTTAGCTAAATTCAATAGTGTGTTCACATTACTTGTCGATAATAAGAGAATGAGTCTAAAGTTACATGGTTCTGTATAATATTTGGATTGGATAAGTTTTATTCTTAAATCACTCAGAGCAGGACAGCAAAACAAAAAATGTATTTCATCTTCTCTTGCTCTTTTACATAATCGACATGTTAGATCACTTTCAACAATATTGCTATACCTAAAACGATGGCAAGCAATGTCAGATACACCGAATCTGAATTTTGTCAGTGCACACCTAACGTATCTATTCATTTTTATCTTAATATAATGCTCTAATATATGCGTCGATTTAAAGAGTTTGTACTGAACAAATCTATCACTATTATACATATGGTCATGCCAGTCCTGCCACCTGCAATCGATAATCCTCTGTTTAAAACAATTTAGAAATCCTGATATATTTTCAACACCTTGGTTGTCCCAAACAAATCCAAACCCATATGAATTTAAACATTGTCGAACATTTGAAGCCCAAGTCCTCTTACCATTATTGTCTAACTTCAACAACATCCTGTAACCTTTATAGGGTATCCTGCATTCGTCCATTCTCGTTATTTTGAGCCAGTATTTTATACACTTCAAATAAGAATTTAAATAAACAGGATATCTTCCGAGTTCACCGTATACCAAATCATTAGGAGTTCTACTATTCACATTCAAAAAGCGCTTCAACGCATATAAGTGAACTTTATCAATTAAGGCACCTTTCTCAAAAGCCCATATTTCTGCTCCATACTGTAAAATTGGCTGCACCTGTGAATCAAATAATTTGATAAAAACACTGAATGAATTGCAGTCCAACTTGTACAAAATATGAAGAATAACTATGACTGCCTTTTTCGCTCTGTTTACTATATCCTGACAAGCAAACTCAAAACTAAGTTTGGTTGTAAAATAAATACCAAGATATTTGTAAGCATTAACCACAGCAATTCTCTCACCTCCATATGTCCATCTTTCAGCACGCCCCAGATATCCCCCTTTACGAAACACGACAATAGTTGTCTTACTCATATTAACTTTTAATTCTAGTTTGTTTGCTGCAGAGTACAAATTATTTAGTTGTCTCTGGAGACCGACCACTGATACTGCTAGTAAAATAATGTCATCAGCGAAAAGCAGCATGAATAATTCTAGAATGTCAAAAGTTACTCCATGTCGACCATTTTCAATTATTTCCAAGGCTAACTCATTAATAAATAGAGAAAATAATACTGGGCTACATACATCGCCTTGTTTGACCCCACTTGTACACATGACATGCTCAGATAATTTTGCACCCGATCTTATTTTTGCTTTTACCTCACAGTACATACTTTTTATGCAACGATACAATTTACCTTTTATTCCATTTTTTAACAAAACAGGCCATAACAATCTACGAGAAATTGAATCAAAAGCCTTTTCAAAGTCAACAAAAGCAACATATAACTTTTGATTATTCACAAATTGTTTCTGAACAGCAGCAAGCAGGGTAAATATAGGATCAATTGTGGAAAACCCTCTTTTAAATCCCGCCTGATGTTCTCCAGTTATATTGTTTTGACTTACCCATTCATACAATCTACTATTAATAACAGAGCTATAAATTTTGCTACAAATATTACTTAATGAAATACCTCTATAATTATTCACATTGTTAACCTCGCCCTTCTTAAATAAGGGTAAAATGATAGATTCTTTCCAGCTGTCAGGATAAGTGCCATTATCGAAAAGAAAGTTAAATAGTTTTACCAAGAAATTCAAAACAGATTCCCCAGAATATTAAAAAAATTCGCCAATTAAACCATCAGGACCAGCAGATTTTCCATTTTTCAATTTTCTAATGGCTAACAATACTTCTTCTGTAGTTATTGCTCTATCATAAGGAAATTCTTCATCTTCATTATCATTGACTATGATCTCTGTTGAACTACTTCCGTCACTTTTTTCTAACAAGTTTTTAAAATGTTCAAACCATTCAGATATAGAAATATCATTTGATGGTTGACATCTTTTCTTTGAAATTTTGTGTATAGTTTCCCAAAAGACCTGTTGGCTCTTCACAGAATCGATCAGTTCATTTAACAATGACATATTATATTCTTTCTTTTTTCTTTCATTTAAATTTTTATATTCGCGTCTTGAAACACAGAATGCGACTCGATCATCTTTGTCTAAAGTTTTACAAAATTTTCTCCATAGGCTACGCATTTTACATTTAGATACTTTACAATCCCCATCATACCAGTTATCATCAGGGGTTCTCTTATTTAATACTATCTTCTTTTTCAAATTTTCAGCTTGTTCTTTCATGATCACATTAAATCTACATATGGCTTCATTTACATCCACATCGATAAGATCTTCTGCAACTACCATTTTCTCTTTCACATCCTGAGAGTCCATGGACTGTGTAAATTTCAGGGCATAATCCTTATTCCAGCAATATTTAACAATAAACTGATTATGTGTACCATTCGAACCAGTGCTAGTGCATTTTTTAGCATTTTGTATATCAATACATAGTACAAGGGGCATATGATCAGATTCAAATCTTTCCATAACATTAAGTGTTAACTGTTCACACATTAACTCAAAACCATTTACTGACATCAGAAAATAATCGTTCACACTGCATCCTACATCAGAAATATATGTGAAACGACCTTCAAGGTCGCCATTACACATTCCGTTTAAAATGTACAGTCCCAAAACAGTGCACATGTTCAAGAACTTCTTTCCATATGAATTTAACATTTTATCTTGAGAAATTCTTTCCATGCGGCTATCAGTCTTATTATAGTTAACGTGTACTTCATATTCATCTAAAATGTCTGGGGTCTTATCAGAAGTTCTGGCGTTCATATCACCACATATTAATATTTCAGTATCTTCCAATTGCAGCAATTTACTAACAATACAATTTTCCAACAAATCAATGCCGTTGTCAAACCCATTGATAGAGTAATAAGGCGAATTTTCGGGCGGAACATACGCACACACAAGTAACAAGTTTTTATGCAGACCAAAAAACTCCCTATCAAAAGTAAATAACATGGAATAAGGACTCTCACAATCAACCTCATTCACATAGGGAAGAAGATATTTTCGCATTAAACAAATTATTCCCCCTGAGCCTCTCCCTTGTCTCGTAAATTTAACAGCTGGTTTGACGAATATCTGATAATCAGTAAACAAACTCGATTCAAAATTTTCTGCAAACGTTTCAACCAGACAAACAAAATCAAATGAAGAAATGAACTGAATAAAATGCATATCATCTAATTTATGAAACAATCCACATACATTCCAGTGAAGGAAAGAAATACTGTTTACATGCTTACTCTTATGACAATCTTGACCATATAAATTGTCATTATCTTGTGAGCTAAAGCTCCCATCACTTTCATTCATTCTTTTCATGTCTGTTCCACTCGCCGTCACACTATCACTGTCACTAACTAATTCCGTCGACCTCACACTGTCGCCGTCACACTATCACTGTCACTAACTAATTCCGTCGACCTCACACTGTCGCCGTCACACTGTCACTGTCACTAACTAATTCCGTCGACCTCACACTGTCGCCGTCACACTGTCACTGTCACTAACTAATTCCGTCGACCTCACACTGTCAGCGTCACTGTCTAATTTACTGTCACTACCTAATTCATTCTCCGCCACATTTTCACTGTCACCTTCAGCACCATAACTTGTTTCATTAGTCATCATACTGTCATCTTCACGCCATGACTTGTTTCATTAGTCATCATACTGTCACCTTCAGCGCCATGACTTTTTCATTAGTCACATACTGTCATCTTCAGCGCCATGACTTGTTCATATAGTCATCATACTGTCACCTTCAGCGCCATGACTTGTTCATTAGTCATCATACTGTCACTTCCAGCGCCATGACTTGTTTCATTAGTCATCATACTGTCATCTTCAGCGCCATGACTTGTTTCATTAGTCATCATACTGTCATCTTCAGCGCCATGACTTGTTTCATTAGTCATCATACTGTCATCTTCAGCGCCATGACTTGTTTCATTAGTCATCATACTGTCATCTTCAGCGCCATAACTTGTTTCATTAGTCATCATACTGTCATCTTCAGCGCCATGACTTGTTTCATTAGTCATCATACTGTCATCTTCAGCGCCATGACTTGTTTCATTAGTCATCATACTGTCATCTTCAGCGCCATGACTTGTTTCATTAGTCATCATACTGTCATCTTCAGCGCCATGACTTGTTTCATTAGTCATCATACTGTCATCTTCAGCGCCATGACTTGTTTCATTAGTCATCATACTGTCATCTTCAGCGCCATGACTTGTTTCATTAGTCATCATACTGTCACCTTCAGCGCCAAAACTTGTTTCATTAGTCATTATACTGTCATCTTCAGCGCCATGACTTGTTTCATTAGTCATCATACTGTCATCTTCAGCGCCATGACTTGTTTCATTAGTCATCATACTGTCATCTTCAGCGCCATGACTTGTTTCATTAGTCATCATACTGTCATCTTCAGCGCCATGACTTGTTTCATTAGTCATCATACTGTCATCTTCAGCGCCATGACTTGTTTCATTAGTCATCATACTGTCATCTTCAGCGCCATGACTTGTTTCATTAGTCATCATACTGTCATCTTCAGCGCCATGACTTGTTTCATTAGTCATCATACTGTCATCTTCAGCACCATGACTTGTTTCATTAGTCATCATACTGTCATCTTCAGCGCCATGACTTGTTTCATTAGTCATCATACTGTCATCTTCAGCGCCATGACTTGTTTCATTAGTCATCATACTGTCATCTTCAGTGCCATGACTTGTTTCATTAGTCATCATACTGTCATCTTCAGCGCCATGACTTGTTTCATTAGTCATCATACTGTCATCTTCAGCGCCATGACTTGTTTCATTAGTCATCATACTGTCATCTTCAGCACCATGACTTGTTTCATTAGTCATCATACTGTCATCTTCAGCGCCATGACTTGTTTCATTAGTCATCATACTGTCATCTTCAGCGCCATGACTTGTTTCATTAGTCATCATACTGTCATCTTCAGCGCCATGACTTGTTTCATTAGTCATCATACTGTCATCTTCAGCGCCATGACTTGTTTCATTAGTCATCATACTGTCATCTTCAGCGCCATGACTTGTTTCATTAGTCATCATACTGTCATCTTCAGCGCCATGACTTGTTTCATTAGTCATCATACTGTCATCTTCAGCGCCATGACTTGTTTCATTAGTCATCATACTGTCATCTTCAGCGCCATGACTTGTTTCATTAGTCATCATACTGTCATCTTCAGCGCCATGACTTGTTTCATTAGTCATCATACTGTCATCTTCAGCGCCATGACTTGTTTCATTAGTCATCATACTGTCATCTTCAGCGCCATGACTTGTTTCATTAGTCATCATACTGTCATCTTCAGCGCCATGACTTGTTTCATTAGTCATCATACTGTCATCTTCAGCGCCAATGACTTGTTTCATTAGTCATCATACTGTCATCTTCAGCGCCATGACTTGTTTCATTAGTCATCATACTGTCATCTTCAGCGCCATGACTTGTTTCATTAGTCATCATACTGTCATCTTCAGCGCCATGACTTGTTTCATTAGTCATCATACTGTCATCTTCAGCGCCATGACTTGTTTCATTAGTCATCATACTGTCATCTTCAGCGCCATGACTTGTTTCATTAGTCATCATACTGTCATCTTCAGCGCCATGACTTGTTTCATTAGTCATCATACTGTCATCTTCAGCGCCATGACTTGTTTCATTAGTCATCATACTGTCATCTTCAGCGCCATGACTTGTTTCATTAGTCATCATACTGTCATCTTCAGCGCCATGACTTGTTTCATTAGTCATCATACTGTCATCTTCAGCGCCATGACTTGTTTCATTAGTCATCATACTGTCATCTTCAGCGCCATGACTTGTTTCATTAGTCATCATACTGTCATCTTCAGCGCCATGACTTGTTTCATTAGTCATCATACTGTCATCTTCAGCGCCATGACTTGTTTCATTAGTCATCATACTGTCATCTTCAGCGCCATGACTTGTTTCATTAGTCATCATACTGTCATCTTCAGCGCCATGACTTGTTTTCATTAGTCATCTTTACTGTCATCTTCAGCACCATGACTTGTTTCATTAGTCATCATACTGTCATCTTCAGCGCCATGACTTGTTTCATTAGTCTATCATACTGTCATCTTCGCACCAGCCCATGACTTGTTTCATTAGTCATCATACTGTCATCTTCAGCGCCATGACTTGTTTCATTAGTCATCATACTGTCATCTTCAGCGCCATGACTTGTTTCATTAGTCATCATACTGTCATCTTCAGCGCCATGACTTGTTTCATTAGTCATCATACTGTCATCTTCAGCGCCATGACTTGTTTCATTAGTCATCATACTGTCATCTTCAGCGCCATGACTTGTTTCATTAGTCATCATACTGTCATCTTCAGCGCCATGACTTGTTTCATTAGTCATCATACTGTCATCTTCAGCGCCATGACTTGTTTCATTAGTCATCATACTGTTCACGTCCACTGCGCGCTTCGTTCACCGTCACGCCGTCCACACCTCTGTCTGTTTCATGAGTCATTACAGTGTCATCACAACTGTCTGTATTACTGTCACCACCTCTGGCCGTTCCCTTTGTCATCACACTCACACCACCACAGTCTTTTTTATTCATCAATATACTGACTGCATTTATCTTAGACTTAGAATCATCACAATCTTCTGTTATAGAATTACGCATGCAATCATCACCCCTGTGACTTTCCGACTCTGCTGCACAGTCATCGCCGTTTTTACTTGTATAAAAATCCACACACACATCGTCTGCATTCATAACATTTTTCTCTGTCAAGCAAGAATGCTCCGATCTGTCAGTATCAATGCAAGGCGCATTATCATTCGTCACCAACAACAAATCGTTTCCAATTCCCGACAAAGGACACCCAACATGGCTATTAACATAATCAAAATCATCGCTGTCATCGTCATCGCTAATTTTATTCGTGACATCTTCATGCAACATGTTAACACATTCAACATCATCAACATGATCTGAGACTGCCGTATACACACATCCAACACAGGTGTCACGCACGAGATTTTCGAAGCACGCTTGCTTCGTGTCAACAGCGTTCACAATCTCCTTGCTACTCCCCTCTCGCAAACTATAAACATGCACTCTGTGCGGTGACGACGTATTTTTTGCTCCCTCAACAAATTGGCAGCGGTAAAATCTCCAGTCACGGGGCCGGCCTAACCGCTATCCACATTGAAAAAGGTTTCCACTATCATCAAGACTGTATTTTGTGCCCTCTATTACCAAATGGTCGTAAACCATCGATACTTTTTTGTTCTGTGATCTGGCAGACTTTAAGTGGGGGACAAGGTTTTTCCGGATCTCTCTAACACGCTGAGAAAAGTCTTCACCTATGAAAATTTCACTTCCTTTCAACCTCTTTTTTGAGCGCAAGATTTTGTCTTTCTGTTTAAAGAAAGTACACCTCGCAACAATTGGTGAATCTGGTCTAGAGTTAATGCGATGTACCCGGTCAAACTGCACATCATCTGCAAGTTCTAAACTGTCAGCAATCATATCGCGTACCTGATTTTCACACTCTTGCCATGTTTCATTTTTTCTACGAGGGATGCCATGAATAATTATATTGTTCCTCTTGGACCTACCTTCCAAATCGTCCACTTTCCTATCCAGATATTTCACCTCATTCAGACTGTCATTTTCACTTTTCAATCTATCGTTGTCTAGCTTTAAGTCTGTCACCTCCTGTCTCAAGTTAGAAACATCTGCCTGTAAAGTGGAACACATATCTTTCAAATCTTTCATATCGTCACACATGTTATCAAATTTAGAGTTCAAACTGTTCATTCCAGTCAGCATGTCATTCAAGGAAGACATCACATCCTTCAGGGAGAGTTCCGGCAGAAGAGCTGACGTCCCGGATGCACATTCCTGTCCACTGGTACTGTCTCTGCGATTGGCTGCTCCACTGCCAAGCCGTGACTACCTCAGACCTTCCTTCGAACCAGGACCAGGATTTAACTCAACATCCCCACAACGTAGAATTAAATGTCCGTAGAAAAACAGAGAGAGCAACAGTCCCAGGGTTACACCGTCACTCCGTGTTCTCAACGTCAACATGGAAATTCTCATGGCGGTCTTCATCTTTGAACGCTTCAACATGAATGGCATGGTGCTTCACCGTGCTGTACTCCAAAGTAAAAGACACAACACCTCAGATAGCCAGTCAAATACAAGCAAATACAACCAAAGATTGCAGAGCACATCAAACACGACTTCTCTTCGTTACTCCAATGAACCCCCCGGAGGGAGTGGAGAGAAAGACAGAGAGACAGGCAGACAGACAGACAGACAGACTGAGACGCCGAGAGAAGATATTAAGGAAAGCAGTCAAGCAAAAGATAACAGAAACAAGCGCATGAGGTAGAGACAGGGGGGGGGGGGGGGGGGGGGGGGGGAGGAGGTATTAGATATCAAGCTTTCCCACATTTAGTCAGTACAATGGCCGCTGTTTGCTTCTGTCAAGACGGAATGTAAACACGTTTTTGCAGCTAATGGGAAACGAATGGAAAGGAAGAGGAAGGGGTAGATTGAAAAAAAAAAAGGAAAAAAGAAAACGAAGGGCAGAATGGCCAACACGCACACACACAGTTGTTCGATCAGGACGAAGATACTGCAGGAAACGAAGAAAGAACAGAAGGGCCATTTGGACGAAGACAGAACAAGCCCTTTCACAGAGAGAGATCACGAGCAATTGAAAATACTCAGTTGGCTCAAGCAGCTGCGCTTGTCGTCAGCCACATAAAAAGGAAAAAGGGGCAGAGAAGAAAGGAAACAAGAACAATAACCCCCCCCCCCCCCAAAAAAAAAAAAAAAAGAAAAAGAAAAACAGCAGGAAAGAGCAAAGAAATGAGAGCATGTTTGGGACGCCTGGCAGGGTTGGGTGGAGGTAGGTCTGTGGGTTCTGCTTTCCGGTGAATAGACTGGGGAAGCTGGAAACCGGCTTCCGCTTGGGATAGTATTAGGGGAGGCCCGGCAGTTGTAGACTTTGTGTGTTATTTGATTACACAAACACACACACACACACACACACACACACACACACACACACACACACACACACACACGTACGCACGCATGCACGCACGCATGCATGCACACACATTCTCTCCCCCCTCATTCTCTCCCTCTCTCTCTCTCTCTCTCTCTCTCTCTCTCTCTTTCTTTCTCTCTCTCTCTCTCTCTCTCTCTCTCTCTCTCTCTCTCTCTCTCTCTCTCTCTTCTCTCTCTCAAACACCCCTACACTCTCTTCCTATCACAAACTGCCTTCCAAGAGTACGTCCTCCAAATCGTCTCCTCCCCATATCACCCATCATGTCTAAAGCCACTGCCATAGAGGGTGATCCTGAAAGCAGATATTACAACGCGGGCAAAACAGACTGCACATCAGTGACCGAGTCCCTCAATCAGCAGACCTCCACCCCCAACCCTCTCCAACATGTCAGTGTCACTGAGGATTAGTAATGGTGTTACCTGTTTCTGTGTTTTTGTTTGTTTGTTTTTTGTTTTGGTCATTCTTTATGTTTAGCTTTCTGCTTTTTTAAAATATAATTTCTTATTTCTTGTTTTCCCCCAATAATATCAATGCATGTTCGACTACATCTCTCTCTCTCTTTCTCTCTCTCCTCTCTCTCTCTCTCTCTCTCTCTCTCTCTCTCTCTCTCTCTCTCTCTCTCTCTCTCTCTCTCTGAAATATGGTCCTATGATGGTTGTTTAATGCCTGTTGTCAATATTGATAAGTATTTGGGAGTATTTTTCTCTAGCCAGTTTGTTGCTTACCAGGATCTTGCAAGTCGAGCAAAAAATGCGTTGGTCTGTGTTATGAAGAAGTTGTATATCCTCAATAACAATTCGTTAGTTTCATTTATGAGATTATTTGACTCTCAACTTCAACCTATTGTACAATATGGAGCAGAGTTATGGGGATTAGATAAAGCAGCAATTCAGTATGAAATAGTTCACTCGTACGCTTTAAAGAAATTCTTAGGAGTAATTAATAGGACTCCAAATGACCTTATATACGGTGAAACTAACACACACACACACACACACACACACACACACACACACACATATATAATCATATATATATATATATATGTATGTATGTATGTATATATAAATATATTCAATTATAAACAAAGCTTGCTCTAATGTCTTAGATTGAAGAAATAGGGGGAGATAAGCATTCATATCTGCAGTGTTACATATATATAATATAGATATATATATATATATATATAATAATAGTATGCTATGTAACTTACATGTTGAAGGTAAAGTAAATTTGGTGTCACAAGTGCGTGGGCTGTTTGTTTGAATGTGGTTTCGGTTTTGTCTGGTTGAAAGCATTAACCATTTTATTCGTGTTTCGTCAACGATTGATAGACTGAACATATTCAGACCAGTAAGAGATTTGACACATGCAGAAATTTGTGTGATGCACCTTTTTTGAAGCCTTACCTGTTACTTGATTTGAATCCACTTTTGAAACATGCCACAAGACTCCGACTGGAAAATCAAATTGGACAGTACATAGCTTTAGATACAGAGCTGCTGACAGAAATGTTTTGATGTGTCCCTTGTGTAAAGAAACAGAAGAAAATCAAATTGGACAGTACATAGCTTTAGATACAGAGCTGTTGACAGAAATGTTTTGATGTGTCCCTTGTGTAAAGAAACAGAAGAAAATCAAATTGGACAGTACATAGCTTTAGATACAGAGCTGCTGACAGAAATGTTTTGATGTGTCCCTTGTGTAAAGAAACAGAAGAGAATCAAGTACATTTTGTTTTGTGCTGCCCAGTACTCGTAAAGTTT
>CM065742.1:40370301-40372801 GCA_033310375.1 Conus canariensis
CTGACGGTGTCTGGCCAAGCAGCGGAGAATGGCGTGTTGTTCCTGACAGTGTTGGCCAAGCAGCGGAGAATGGCGATGTTGTTCTGCTGACGGTGTTGGCCAAGTAGCGGAGAATGGACGTGTTGTTCCGCTGACGGTGTGGCCAAGCAGCGGAGAATGGCGTGTTGTTCCACTGACGGGGCTGGCCAAGTAGCGGAGAATGGCGTGTTGTTCCGCTGACGGTGTGGCCAAGCAGCGGAGAATGCGTGTTGTTCCGCTGACGGTGTGGCCAAGAGCGGAGAATGGCGTGTTGTTCCGCTGACGGTGCTGGCCAAGTAGCGGAGAATGGCGTGTTGTTCCGCTGACAGGTGCTGGCCAAGCAGCGGAGAATGGCGTGTTGTTCCGCTGAGGTGCTGCCAATACAAAGGCTGGATTCCCCTATCTGTTTTGGCCAAGTAGCTGAATGGTTTGTTCAGCTGAAGTGCAGACGGAGTAAATTTGGGGAGTTCCGCTGAGAGAAGGCGTCCCGATAGTCAAACCTGGCTTCTATTTCTGTTTTTGAGGGATCGAAATTTGCCCATGATGTCTCCGAATGAAGAGTATTGACTCTGAAATAAGGGGGCGTGATTTTCCGCTTCCATCTGTGCGCGTATGTCACTGTGTGGAGTGGCGATGGTCGTGCGTGCGTGGTTGTGTGTTGATTGGTGTGTGTGTTTGTTGTGTGCGGTTCCGCACTGTGGTTGTGTGTGGTATCTCTGTGGTGTGTGTGTGTGTGTGTGTGTGTGTGTGTGTGTGTGTGTGTGTGTGTGTGCCGCAGTGCTGCTTTTTATATCACGTAGTGGTGGTAAGTTTGGTTGTGGGGTGTGTGTCTGTGATGCTCGCCAAGTGCGCTTTCATTCCCATTGACAAAACTTACGAGATGGGTTGATGGCCTGGGCAGCCAAAGGTGAATGACATGCCCTTTAAACGTGCAGATGGGTTATTACCAGCAAGTGAAGCTATGGTCGTCCATCTATTACCTTTCCTTCCCTCTTCCTCCTCCCTCTCTCCTCCTCTCTCTCTCTCTCTCTACTCTCTCTCTCTCTCTCTCTCTCTCTCTTTTCTTAATTACCATCACTTTTCTACTTTCTTCCTTCCCTTCCTCTCTCCCTTTCTTCTGCGCCTCCCCCCCTCTCTCTCTCTCTCCCTCTCTCTCACTGTGTGTGTGTGTGTGTGTGCGTGTGTGTGTGTGTGTGTGTGTGTGTGTGTGTGTGTGTGTGTGTGTGTGTGTGTGCCAATCTTGCAGTTTTGTCTCTTTCAACCTCCCTTTCTGTCTCTCGCTTCTCTCTCTCTCTCTCTCTCTCTCTCTCTCTCTCTCTCTCTCTCTCTCTCTCTCTCTCTCTGTCTTTGTCTCTCAGTCTCTCTCTGTCTCTCTCTGTCTGTCTGTCTGTCTCTCTCTCTCTCTCTCTCTCTCTCTCTCTCTCTCTCTCTCTCTCTCTCTCTCTCTCTCTCTCTCTCTCTCTGCAGACTGGACGGCATTATTGATTCTTTTCCCATTGTCTCTTTGAAAACCAAAGTGGAATGATCCAATCCTTTGGATCGACCGTCCAGAGGAGGCAGTTCTCTGCCCTTTCAGCCCCCCCCCCCCCCCCCCGCCATCTCTCTCTCTCTCTCTCTCTCTCTCTCTCTCTCTCTCTCTCTCTCTCGTGTGTTTGTGTGTGCGCGCGCGTGTGTATGTGTGTGTGTGTAAGGAGTGTACACACATATGTACACATATAGCCTATATGCAGATAGTGTGCTTACACAAACCCACAAATTACACACACACACACACACACACACACACACACACACACACACACACACACACACACACACACACATATGCACACGCACGTCTGCACACGCACACACACGCGCGCGCACACACACACACACACACACACACACACACACACACACACACACACACACCCCACACACACACGCACGCACGCATGCACACACACATACACGTGCACACACGCACACACACACGTGCACACACGCGCACACACACACACACACACACACACACACACACACACACACACACACACACACACACAAGGTCTGACCAGCGCGTTGGGCTAATGCGTAGGTCAGACATCCGCTGAGTCGTAGCCACGAGACCCTCTTCTTCAATTCTCTCATCTTAGTTGTTAATTCATTTATCCATCAGCTTCAAATCATGCGTAGTGTGGTCTCAAAACTTAGCGGATGTGGTGTAGCGTATATGGACTAGTCCGCACGCCGTGACGCCTCCTTGATGAAACTGAAACTGTAAGGAGTGTATGTGTTTTTTTTTAAAATATGTTCAAAACCTTTCAATCAGACGATGGTATTTTGTTTACTTTAGTTGTCAGTGTCATTGTCATTTTCTCTCTCTCTCTCTCTCCTCTCTCTCTCTCTCTCTCTCCTCTCTCTCTCTCCTCTCTCTCTCTCCTCTCTCCCATGGTTATGATTACAGTTGATTACAATACCATCTGCTATTTTAAATTAG
>CM065742.1:40377801-40457801 GCA_033310375.1 Conus canariensis
CTTTCCACGACGGAATAGTTACCTTTTCTTACTTGACGAGTCTCCGACACCATCGCACATGACAATGTATACATGTTAAACAGTGTATTTTTTCCGTAGCGTGATGTTTCCGTTAGGATCCGTGAACACTGTAGGAGCCGTAATCTTTCTTTCGCCGCCGGCTGCAGTGGTATCTGATCCATGTCACTCGTGTCTTCACATCCACGGACACTGTAAAATCGCACGTAAAATGTAAGTACATTAAGCTTAGATCAAAAGATACAGTATTTAAGCCAGACATGTTCGTCATGTTGAATTGTTACGTCAACAAGTTAATCAGACGTGACGTAAAGAAGGTATAGAAGTTTGATTCATAATTAGACCATACTTTCGATAGGCCCTAAAGACAAACTTTGCGTTTACAAGAAATGACTGCAGGGCAGACGGGCCCTGGTACAGAAGAAGCCATTAACCTTGCCCGGCAGTATGCGCTGGAGTGGAAAGAAATCTTTGAATTTCTGAGAGAAAAAAAATCACTGTGACAGAGGGGGAAAAAGAACGAGAAAGAAAAAAGAAATTCGAAAGAGAAGAAAGAGACCGAAAAAAATGTAAAGAAGAGAGAGAGAGAGAGAGAGAGAGAGAGAGAGAGAGAGAGAGAGAGAGCTATGTGAGATGAACGACAAGAGATGGTTTCAACCTCTCGGTGAATAACGTTGTGGAAGAGAAATGGCCGACCCTTGAAATTAGTCTGACGTTTTTCGTCACAGATGAAGATTTCCAACTGTAGTATACACACCAGTGCTGTAACCGTTCTAAAATAGTGATGTGACTTTCGACTCCAGCAAAGTCATAATCTCTCTCTCTCTCTCTCTCTCTCTCTCTCTCTCCTCTCTCTCTCTCTCTCTCTCCTCTCTCTCTCTCAGCTGAAATCTTGGTGATGAATAGCTTATACGCAGAACATTGGATACAAAAGTCTGCTACCTTCCACAAACATAAAAGCCTGCTTTCTGAGCTATGTTTTCTCATGCTGGTACTGTCGTGTGCTCAATGTCTACCATTAGCGCCCTCACTAAAACGATCCACGCAACTTTTCTTCACGGTCGGTCTGTCATGTCTTCCAGCGTGAACGCTGTAGTCAATATTGGAGGTTTTTTTTCGTCAGCATTCTTCTCGTCGTCGACATGAGCAGCAGCAACAACAACAATGGAAATGGATTCTCAACTTGAGGCTGCGGTAAAACAAGTCCGGATGTGTCTGTGGCTGTTTGGTAACGGGGCGGAGTGGGAGGGGACAGGGCTGAAATCAACAGCGTAGAAGTAATGCCCGTGAGATGTGCTGGAGAAGAGATGTTTAAGGGACAGAATGAAGAGAAGGAAGAGAAGAGGAGAAGAGAGAGAGAGAGAGAGAGAGAGAGAGAGAGAGAGAGAGAGAGAGAGAGAGAGATGAGGTGCATCGAAAAAAAAAAGACAGCTTGAGTCGTGGACAGTTCAGAGATGAAGAAGAGAGAGATTGAGGTTTTGTGAATGATTTAAGTATGGACCTGGAATCCACTTTCTTCCAAGTTTAACTTGACATTAAATCACCATTGAGACCCAGACTGATGGAAAAAAAAAAAAAAGGGGGGGGGGGGGGTGTTCAGTGTGCAGCTTTCCTTCAATAGCAGTCAGTCTGTGGTGGACCTTGCAGCTACTTAGGCAGGCAAGAGAATACACTCCACACTGAAATACGTGCCGATGCTTGGCAAAAGTGGGAAATAGTTTTCTTTTATATGTATATGTGTGTGCGCGAGCGCTGTGTGCGCGAGCGCATGCGTGCGTGCGTGTGTGTGTGTGTGTGTGTGTGTGTGTGTGTGTGTGTGTGTGGTGTGTGTGGTATTGTTCAAAACTGCATTGAACCATGGTGCCCACATCAACTGTAAATAGCATCCAACATTCTGGAAATTCTGCAGGCGGTTTGTTTACATTTTAGCTCTCGTCTTTCTGCCGTCGGTGTTTCCATCTTTCCCCTTTTCCCTAAGAGAAGCATAAACAGGCAAAGAGCATGAGTGAAAGAAGCGTAGGCACTGGTAGCTGCAAACATTACCCTACATCCCACCCCATCCTTCACCCCCACCACCTCACCTCCCACCCCCATCCCCATTCTAGAAACGCTGCACTGGAAATTTGTATATTGCTGTAATCGCCTCTTTTCTAAGACAGACAGAGAGCAGAAGTGAAAACGCAGGAGCAAGCACACACACACACACACACACACACACACACACACACACACACACACACAATATATATATATATATATATATATATATGTATATATATATATATTTCTTGAGTCTCGGAACTACAACGTTGTTTCAAGCTTTCGCTCTCATCAGGTTCTAGAAGTTATTAGATGGCGTAATTTATCAGATTACATATTTTATCAGATGACGTGATATATTGGCTACGTTTTATATGTGTGACGTTCTGATAGGGTCTTTCTGTGTGTCATTTATGTTACGTTTTCTAGGAGGAACTTTCGGCTATGTCGGCACGCGCTGATCATCTCCACTCTTGAGTTCAAAGTTGCCATGCTTGGTTTGCATAGTATGTAGTACTTCTCTGTTGTGCACAAGTTGCATCTTTTGCTGGAGGAGGAGTACGACCTGGCTCTTCGGACTATCTTCCAGGAAATGTCGTAGTCAATATTGTTTTCTTTTAGTGTCCATATGTGTTTACTTAATTCTGTCTGGTTTTTGTACCTTTCTTGTTTGAATGATTGTTTATGGTTTGCGTATCTAGTTTTGAATGTTGTTTCTGTCATTCCAATGTAGGTTTCTGTTTTCTGCGTGTTTTTCTCCGTGACAGTTGCTTGGTATACAATGTTCTGGCTTTGGCAGTTATTTTGAAGTGGGCATTCATCTCTTTTCCGGCAGTTGCAGTTGCTTTCTTGATTTGTGTTGTTCCTTTTTTTTCCTGGTGGAGTTTTTTCTTCTTGTTGCTTTCTATGATCAGCTTGATGTTTGGCATGCATGAATAGGACAACTTTACGGTGTTGCGGTTGAAGATTTTGTGTAGTTTGTGGTTTTGTGGGAATGCTTCTTCTACTATCTTGAAGAATTCTTTACCAACATTGGCTTTGACGGTTCCTTCGAATGGTGGGTTGAACCATATGATGTCTCTTTTCCTTCTTCAGGTTTTGTTTTGTTTTTTTTGGTTTTTCTTGTTTCCTGTTCTGTTATTTGTTCTTCATAGGATAGTTTGTGGTTGTGTCCGCTGATTTTTTTTAGGGCTTGTTTGTATTCATTTGCTGCTTCATTGAATACTGTCTTTGTAGCGGACAGTGTAGAGAGTCGTTTGTTGATTCCTTTGGGTATATTTCGCTTTACTGATGGTGGGTGGTTGCTCTTTACGTTGACGTAGAGTGGTACGTCGTTTGGTTTTTTGAATGGTTTGAATGTGTTTTCCTTTAGATCGAGGGTGATGTCGAGGTAGTTGACGACTTTCATGTTTGCTTCTATGGTGATTTGCATGTTGTGCTTTTTGAATGTTTTGCACATATTCTTTTTGATTGTCTCCACTTCTCTGGGTGATTTGTTCAGGGCTGCTAGCCCATCATCTCGGTACAATCCAATGTTGTTTCCATGCTCTGTTTGGAGCTCAGACAGGAGGAAGAGTCCCACTAGTTCACACGTTTCTGCCCCATCGTAGGAACCCATGGTTACGTCAAAGTTGTTTTGTGGTTTTTGTGATGTTTTCATCCACGTTTCATCTTTAGTGAATAGGAGGGATTTTTTGGTGTGTCTTATTAGTTCCATCTCTTGTTCAGTTATTGTTGTTGTTTTTGAGGCGAATTTGAGGGCTTTTTCAAGGAGTTCTTGAGTGATTGATGGGTAGAAGTCCACAATGTCGAAGCAGATGAATGTTGTTGTTGTGGTTTTTTCTATGTTTTTGAACCACTCAGTCACATCTTGGGTGTTTCTCCAGAGGTTGAGATGTTTGTTGTTTCCGATATCCTTTACGACTCTCTGTAATATTCTTTTACTGGCTCTGCCTAGTTCAGATTTTGCTGGGTTGATCAGTCTACAAGTTGGCTTATTTGCAAGGTTTGGTTTGTGGTCTTTCAAGGTCACAAATGCTTCTTTCTCTGCCGTTTTGTCGACTCTGTCATCAATTTTCAGCATTGATGCTATGTTTTTTGCTTCTCTATTGATGTCATCACAATCTCTGGTTGATGTTTTCCTGTAGGCTGCCTGGATGTTTTTATCTAGCAGGTGGTTGTATTCTTTTGGTGTCATTTTGTAATAATTTGATGTCTTGTCAGCTTTCACGAGGATTTTGTCATCTTTGGCTATTTGTTTTATTTTCTTTTTCAGCGTGTTCTGGAAATTGTTTTCACTTTTTCTGAATTCGATATTTTTGATCAAATTTTCAATTTTCTCTTCAAATGGTTTCATTTCTGCAATGGTTGGTGGTGTTTTTGTAGAGTTGAATCCGTAATTTTCCTGTACTTCCGTTTCCAATGATGGGTTGAGGAAATGGAAGGCTTTCCAACGCATTCTTCTTATGAATTTTTCCGTCATCTCAATCAGTCTCTTCATGTAGTTTTCTGGTCTGGAGAAAGGGATGTTCTTTGTTGAGAAGTTGAGGTTGACTCGTTCCATTCTTAATTCTATCAAAGTGCTCAACTGTTGAAGGAGCTTATCATAAACATGAACATTAACATGAACATTGATTCATTTTCGTAGAATTGAAGAGTGCTCACCTATTCCGGATAGGAGCATATTACAAGATTTCTTGAGTCTCGGAACTACAACGTTGTTTCAAGCTTTCGCTCTCATCAGGTTCTAGAAGTTATTAGATGGCGTAATTTATCAGATTACATATTTTATCAGATGATAAAATATGTAATCTGATAAATTACGCCATCTAATAACTTCTAGAACCTGATGAGAGCGAAAGCTTGAAACAACGTTGTAGTTCCGAGACTCAAGAAATCTTGTAATATGCTCCTATCCGGAATAGGTGAGCACTCTTCAATTCTACGAAAATGAATCAATGTTCATGTTAATGTTCATGTTTATAACACACACACACACACACACACACACACACACACACGCACACACACACACACACACACACACATACATACAGACGGACAGACAGACAAACAGAGAAAGAGAAGAGCTGATGCGAAAGGGGGGCGTCTTATTTAATCATCGGTTCTCCAGGGATCCATTTTCCCGCAGGTTTAAAAGGACATCAAGTGACGATCGGGCGAAGAAAAAGAGAATGCGCGGCCTGGGTTGAAAGGGGAGCTGGCCAGCATTGAATTGCGGTCTCCCTTGAACCAAGCGACGAAATCGACCACGCCATTTAGGAAGCAACGGAGGAAGCACATCCAACCCTGACATGCCTTTTCATTCTTTGCAAGTGGGCTGAATGCCTTTTTTTTTTTTTTTTGCTGCTCGTATGACTGCCCCTTCCCCTCCCCCCCCCCCCCCCTTTTTTTTTTTTTTTAAAAACTGCATTTAACCCTTTCTGTGGGCCCAAGTGAACGCCTCTCAGCTATAAATAGCATTTCACAAAAGGGAAATTTTCCGCTTCAGATATTCTCTTTAGGTCTAATCTTCCTGTCGTCATGGTTTTTCTCCCCATCCTGTCATCTCTTTGAAACGAGATAGAGAGATGAACAGGCAGACTGCAGGAGGCGAAGAAGGGGGGGCAGGGAGGAGGAAGTCAGGTGGGTGTGTGCGTGGGTGGATGGGTGGTAGGGGAGGGATGGAAATTGACTAATCGAGTTGTTGAAAAGAATTGGGAGCAAAAAGGCATTTAAACAGAAACGGTTTGCAAATGGGAGCATTTTATTCACCACTGATCTGATGCACTTTTTTCTGATTAGTTGCATTTCAGATCGATAATGAACAAAACCCTCCAGTTTTTTTTCGTGGTAATTTGGGTTTGCGCGACAACTGAGAAAAGAATTACGGTTGTTGTTCAGTTTGTAATTAATATCTAATTGCAGTCTCTCTTGAACTAGCCGTAGCGTCAAATAGAGACACACCACAGTCCACAATTCTGTGGAGTTCTCACCACCAAAGGTTCAAAAAAGAATCCAACAGCACCCCCAAAGCAGTCAGTGAAAGGTAGTAAAAGAAAACAAAACGAAAGTGTGGAGAGGGAAAAAAAAAGTTGCTGAAAAGCTAAAAACATTATGCACACAGTATAAGATGTAGGGGACAGTCTTTGAGTCTATGCTTGAGGATCCATTTAAGGATGCGAGGGAGATCAAAAGATATGGAACAGTCTGAGTGGTCAGCTCTGCTGTTCAATAACCCAAGCATTGTCAGCGGCTAAGAATTGTGCAGAACAATCTTTACTTGGATCTCCACAGAGATGCAATCGCCCACTGATTGACCAAGCAATATAATGCTGAACAACTAAGTAGTGGGGGAAAAACAAGTGCAGGTTAACAATTTTCCATCATTATAGTAACGACTTGGCAAAGATTTGAAATTTTTTAAAAATGAAGAAAATGGGAAAATATATATATTATAAATATGAAAACCCCTCACTAGCTGCATGAGGGAACCATCGTAATCCCTCTCGAAAGCAGATCTATCTGTATTGCCTGCTCCTAGGCCTTTTGTCCGCTGGATCGGACTCATCAGGGAGACACGGCTGATTGTGTCTGTGCTTTTGGCGTCAAATAGAGACACACCACAGTCCATAATTCTGTGGTGTTCTTAACACAAAGGGTTCAAAGAAGAATCCAACACCACCCCCAAAGCAGCCAGTGAAAGGTAGCAAAATGAAAGAAAACGAAAGCGTGGAGAGGAAAAAAAGTTGCTGAAAAACTAAAAACAGTAGAAAATGTAGGGGACAATCTTTGAGCCTATGCTTGAGCATCCATTTAGGGATGCAAGGGAGATCAAAAGATATGGAACAGTCTGAGTATATATATATATATATATATTTATATATAAACACTGGTATGATATTTTATCCTTTGCAGGTGTGGGGAATGGCTTTGACCTTTTATCAGATGCTTAAATCATTTATTTCTTTATTTTTCTGTCTGGATATATATATATATATATATATATATATATATATTATATATATGATTCTTTGCAGGTGTGGAGAATGCCTTTAACCCTTCATCTGATGCTTTAAGCATTTATTTCTTTATTTGCTTTTCTATCAAGATATCTATCTGTGTATAATTCTATGTGTTAATCTCACTTTTGTTTGTTTATCTTTTTTTATATTCGTTTATTTATTTGCCTATTCATTAGTTTATTTTTTCCATCTATGTTATTAATTCTGTCACTGTCGTTATTGGAATAATTCCTGTTGTGGTCTTGATGGTCAGGCTTAAAATGCTGAACCAAATGGGTTCGTCACTTGCTCGCAGAAAACTGTGCAGGGGAGAGAACCGTTGCAGCATCTGAGCGCAGGGCACATTGTGAGCGGGATTGACGTTTCCTCCTTGGACAATGCTTCCATTATCATTGATGTCAGTGTGGTCACAATTGTCATCACGGCTATTGTGTTTATGGTTGTCTCCATGGTCATTGCTATTACGGTTGTCATCGTTATCATTGTCATTATTTTCATTTGTGGCACCGTTGTCATGTTGGTCAATGTTACCATTGTCATTGTCATCGTCGTCATCGTAATCTTGGTTATCGTTGTCACTTTCATCATGGTGATCGTTGTCGCCATTGTTATGTGCATCATTGCTACCAAGGTTACCTCCGTGGTGTATTCCATGTCATGTGCCACTCACAGTAAACATGTTCTTTTAGAGTGTTGCGACTTGCATGATGTGAGACAACCACTTTACAGCAGACTCCATGAAAACCTTGTTCAGAGATGTCCCACCTGATGTGATCTTTGAATTTCTGAGATTAACATTTTTTTTAATCTGATCTTAGATTTTCTGGAAGAAAAAAAAAAGTAACCAAATTTCCGGTGTGTTTTCAGAAGGTACATTTTAAACGGTTGTGTGACCGAGTTGGGTATTTTTTGTTGACTTGTGAGTTGACTTCGACGTGGTGTCAGCCCTAATACGGCCCTTTGTGGTCGGCTGGGCTGTAAGCAACATTACCTTGCCTTACCAAGGATTTCAGTGTTGAGTTCATGAATGCCAACATCAACACCATTGTCATCATTGCTGTCTTCATTGTAACTATCGTTGTTATCACTGTCACCACGTTCATCGCCATTGTCGTCATCGTCATCGTCATCATCTTCGTCATAATTTTCATCAGTTTCTACATGTGCATCTCACGAATCATGGTCATCATTGTCAGATGGTTTCATTCGCCATGCTCGTCGTTCTCATTATGGTCATCATTTTCAACATTGTCATGATGATCATTATGGTTGTCCTGGTCATTGTCATCACGATCATCATTGCCATCATGTTGATCGATGTCAGCATTCTCATGTTCATCAGTGTCATCGTGGTCCTTGTTGTAGTCGTCATTGTCACATATTGTCACCATGTTTACCATTGTCATTGTAGTTTTCATCATGGCTACCATTGTCACCATTGTGACAGTGGTCATTGTTATCCTAGTCATCATGTTATAGTCGACATCTTGTTCCTTACTATCACCAAGGTCCTTGTTATTTGTCGGAGATATCATTGTTGATACCATGGTCATTGCTTCATTGCTATATTGTCTCAGTAGCTATCATTATGACTACATCAGCGACTGTGGCAATATTAATAGTCGGAAATTAAGAAAAAGCAAAAACAAAAAAACACGATCACCTATCACCTATCCAAGAATCTTGAAGACCGTTGGGGCGCCACAGAAGACTTCTCAACTGGTTTCCTCCACTCCTCCCGGTTCTCAGATGCAGTGAGGCAGTTGATGAGTGTGAGGCCAGTCCATTCACTGATGTTGTCCTCCCATCTGTTCCTCTGTCTTCCTCTTCTTCTGCCTCCTCGCACTGTTCCTTGTAGAATGGTTTTGGCAAGTCCTGTTGATCTTGATACATGACCATACCATCTCATTTTCCTTCTTATCACTGTGGACAACAGGTCTTTGTACGGTTCAGTGGTTTGCCTTACTCTGGTCTGGACCTCGAAGTTGGTAAAGGGGTCTTTGTATGAGATGCCAAGGATCTTGTGGAAGCATTTCATCTTTAATGCCTGAAACCTTCGCTCAAGTTCAGCTGTCAGAGTCCACGTCTCACAGGCAGAGAGAAATAGGCAATGACCAAGGAGTGCGTCAGTGTGATATTGGAACTGATTGTGATGTTTCTGTCATTCCAGATGGGTCTTAGTCTGGCTAGCGCTGCTATTGTTTGCGCGACTCTTGAGAGCACTTCAGGTTTTTGATCTCTCATCTGAAAGAATTGCCCCAAGGTACTTAAGCTTTGAACTGTCTTTAGTTTTTCTCCCTTGATAGCGATATTAGTGCTGATGCCATTGGTTTTGTTGGTCATCAGTTTCTTCTTTTCGGCGCTGAGCTCCATGCCGAATAGTGCAGAGCATTTGTCCAGGCGCTCTGCTAGGTTGTCTAGTTCTTGCTCTTCTCCAGCTAGCTCGTCGATGTCATCAGCAAAGTGTAGGTTTGTTGCTTTCCTGCCACCAAGGCTCACTGAGCCATGATGTCCCCCCAGTGCATCAGTCATAATTCTCTCCAGGTAAATGTTGAATAGAGCGGGTGAGAGTAAACAGCCTTGCCTCACTCCAACAGTTGTTATGAACCAGTCTCCTATGGTGCCATTGATGACTGCACTGGTGGCTTTATCATAGAGGCATTCTGTGGTCCTGATCAGGTTGGCGTTGATGTTTCACAGTCTCATGGTCGCCCAGAAGGCTGTATGCCACATCATGTCGCATGCTTATTTCAAATCCACAAGAATATGGTGCAAGTCACAAAAAGAATCACTGATGGTGAAAACTTGAAAGTCCAGCCGAGGAACGAAGACACGAAAAATTGTCAGTTTGGTCATTATCCTAGTCACCATGGATATCATTGTCACCATGCTCATTGCTATCATTGTCACCAATGATCATCGTTGTTACAGTTACCACGGTCATCATTGCCATGGTTACCATGATCATTGTTGTTGCCACTGTCATGATTGTAATTGTCATGAATTGTCCTTAGCGTGAAAATGATCGGAATGTAATATTTGTGCAGTGTTTCAAAGTCTTCCTCCAATACAAGCTTTGTTGTTAGAATTAGACGTCAGAGAGTCTCGAGAAGCACTGAAAAGAACAGAAGGGAGAGACGGGAATATTTGATTTGATTTTTTTTTTATCTAGAATCCGTTTTCCTCAAAGCGTTTGTTTGACATGATGATTGAGGGAACCGAAACGGAGGAGAAGAGAGGGGGGGGGGGGGGGGGGGGGGGGGAAGCAAGAAAGAAAAAGTTTGTTGCCTCATGCAAGGGAATCCCAGTCCCCAATCCACTGACAGAGACAGGATCACCCAAGTGAAGGAGAACAAAACATCTAACGCGCAAAACCCGAAAATGCCTTTTAATGCTTTAGAATTAAGGTGGACTCTGAACGAACCTGTCATTTTTGTTGTTTCTTTATTGCTTGGGGTTTTGTTGGCGCTGTTGTTGTTAGTTTGTTTAATGTTTGTTTTCGCTTGTGCATCGTTGCAGCGCGTTCGTTTGTTGTGCAAGTGTTAGCATTCATGACCTCATTGTCTGCTAATGTTGTTCTCCGGGAAGAATTTCGGAGGCGGTCACCTGTCTGTCTTCCTGACAAATGATTGTGCGGGAGGATCTGTCTGTGACTGTCGGTTTCGCCGATGATGCTGCTGCTGCTATCGTCCTCGCAGCCTCGATTGTCGTCGTTGTCAATTTCGTTGGAGTCATCGTGAAATCGATCCACTCATCTTCTTTCTACAATATTGTTTTCCTTTTCCAGCATCAAGTGTGTGGCGAATGCTGGATCTTAATCATCAACGCAGCCACCGAGAGCAGCCTTAAAAGCATGTTTTTCTTTCACCCAGTGCATGTTTGCACGCGCGTGCGTGCGTGCGTGTGGGGTGTGTGTGTGTGTGTGTGTTTGTGTGTGTGTGTGCTATGCGCGCGTGTGGGTGGGCAGGTGGAAGGGCATGCGCCCATGCGTGCATGTGTGTGTGTGTGTGTCTGTGTTGTTTGTGTCTGTGTCTGTGTATGTGTGTCTGTGTGTGTATGTACATGTGTGTGTTGTGTGTGTGTGTGTGTGTGTGTGTGTGTGTGTGTGTGTGTGTGTGTGTGTGTGTGTTAAGGAGACAGACAGACAGCGAAAGCGTACATGGAGGGGAGAAATGACAGGGTAACGTGGGGAGTGGGAGGAAGGTGATCAGAAATGGATGGAAAACATGAAGACCGCACGGAAGTGATGCAAGTGCGGAAGGAAACCGTTAATTTGATTTGATGATGGATCTTAAAAAGTTTAAGTACTCTGTCCGTCAGACATAAACAAACAAATCACAAGACAAAACGCGGCGCGTTTCGACCCCTTAAGTCTTCTTCAGGCAAGAAGAAGATGATGGATGTCATTCATTTTCAAAAGCTTGATCAGACCTTTGATTGCAATTCAGCGAGCCACACGGAAGTCTTGTGCTTGGCGACGCTAATTTCAATTACAGTCTGCCATTGACCCAGCAACGGTGCTGACCTCTATAGTTAGAGCGAACAACGACCACACCGAACATGATTTCGTGATCGTTTTGGGAAATTAGAACAGCTGTTTTGCTTTGCTTGCCCAGCTTTGCCTTGCCTTGAGTTGCCTTGACTGGCTGATCTTGTAACCCTGTGTAGGGGTTCCTGGGACATCATTGAAGATTTTCGGATAATGTTCCGGTGGAATCTGGCTTTCTTCTTGTGTCGATTGCGTTTCTTGTGTGATCTTTCTGTCTACAACAATTCAGGGGGATTTGAACTGTTAATACATGATTTTGCTCTTGGCATGGTGGTCAGCAGGCGTCAAGGTGTTAACAGGTGGTCTGTCTGTATATGGCTGACAGCAGGTATGCATGGGTTGATGGGTGAATCTGTAGGTGTTGATGGATGTTTGTTTTTTTTCCATCCGTGACAGTCAGTGGGTGTTTATGTGTGGGTGGGTAATCTTTCTGTTCATTGCAGTTAGTGGATGTCTTTGTGCTGATGGGTCATCTTTGTGTATGATAGTCAGTGGGGTCTGTAGGTGTGAATGGTGATCTTTCTGTATATGGCTGTCAGTGGGTGTTTCTGTAATGATGGTTGATGTAATCATAGTTTTTCTTGTGTGTGTGTGTGTGTGTGTGTGTGTGTGTGTGTGTGTGTGTGTGTGTGTGTGTTGTGTTGTTTAAATCCTTTTCTTAACCGCATTGAACCATTGTGCCCACATCAACTGTAAATAGCAGCCAACATTCTGGAATTTCTCCAGAAGACTTTTTCCCTTTGATCTCTCATCTTTCTGCCTTCAGTGTTTCCATCTTTCCTTTTTTCCAAAGAGAAGCATGTTCAGGCAAAGAACATGAGTGAAAGAAGCGTAGGGACTGGAAACTATAAAGATTACCCTTCATCCCACCGATTCCTTCACCACCACCGCCACACTTGCTGCTCCCTTGTCACCATGGTGGTTATCATTGTCATCAAAGTCATCATCTTCACTATAGTCACTGTTGCCGTAGTCACTATGATCATCATTGTCACCATACTTCGTTGTTTTGGTTACCACGGTCATTATTGTCTTTCTGTTGCCATCATTAACACCATAGTCCTTGCTGTAGTCGTAATTGGCATTCTTGTTACCATGGTCATCATTGCCTCTGTTGTCATTTTTATCACAGTTACCATTGTCATCATTGTGACAATGATCATTCTTATCCTAATCCTATTGGTCATAGTCGACACTGTCAAGGACCTTGTTGTTTGTCAAAGATGTCATTGTTAATACCATGGTCATTGCCTTATTGCTATCTTGTCTCAGAGGTTATCATTATCACTATATTACCGACCGTGGCTATCTGAATAGTCAGAAATTAAAAAAAAAAAAAAAAAAAAAAAACATAGCTCTGGAAAATCTCTCACCGATGGATGAACACTTGAAAGTCCGGCCGGGAAAAAAATTACAGTTTGGTCATTATCCTAGTCACCATGCCTATCATTGTCACCATGGTCATTGTTGTTATTGTCACCAGTGATCATTGTTGTTACTGGTACTACGGTCATTATTGCCATGGTTACCATGATCATGTGTTACGGCTGGTGTGCTGCTGTGAGTATGACTGTCCCACTCTCACTTTCAAAAGTTTGGATGTGTGTAACGATTTTTACCTACACACACCCACACCATACAAAACATGGACAGCCAGGCAACACACAAGTTAAGTTTCTTTCTTTATATGCTGCCTGAACCTTCAAACCTAAAAACATATCAATATACATCATCACATTTCATATCAATATAGCACAAAATCAATACACGCCACCACTAGCAAGGGCATGCGACAACACAGGGAGCTTCAGCCATTGCTCTCAAAACTGATACATAAAATATTTCTCACTGGCACCGTCAGTAGTGTCTCAGAAGACACAATCTACACAGCTGGCTGCAACGAGCCCGAGTCGCATCAAAACTGACACATTGAAAATTTCTCACTGGCACCATCAGTAGGGCCTAGTGTCTCAGCAGACACAGTCTATACAGCTGGCTGCAACGAGCCCGAGTCGCATCAACACTGACACATTGAAAATTTCTTACTGGCACCGTCAGTAGTGTCTCAACAGACACAGTCCACACAGCTGGCCGTAACGGGCCCAAATCACAGTGGTCACACGGCAAGCAGCGCCGCTCACGAATAGTAATAGTTTAAAGTCCCACCAGGTACACCCACACCGGAGATCATGTCGGACTACCCACCGAGTGGTCAGCTTCTCCACGTCGTCTTGACAGAGAATCCTCAAGTCACAGTCTTCACACGGCAACAGAGTACACCCACAGAAGATCACGAGTACTACCGACCTAGCGGTTGGCCTTTCCACGTCGTCTTGACAGAGACAGCAGCGAATAAAGACGAATACAGTTCCAGGCCGGACTCCGGGGCCTCACCGTTTTTTTCTTTCTCTCCCTCCCGTTGTTGTTGGGTTTCTTTTTACGTCATGTTTTATGTAGTTTCACGTTGACGTCACAAATTACGTTGACGTCCCATCATTGTTGTCGCCAATGTCGGGATTGTACTGGTCATGAATTGTCCCTTAGAAGTGCGGCTATCGGGAGGGCGTCAGCCAGGCATCGATTGGTTGAACCTGTGACCTATGAATAATCTAATCCGATTTCCAGTTCCTCTTCGTGCAGACGATCAGGGGCAACGACATCAATGTCATCGGCAACAGGGAGTACTTTTGTCATGATACTGATGAAATAATTCAGAAACGATCCTAGATATATGTGTTCTGAGTAGAAAGAGTGTTTAGACTTCGTCTCGCATCTTTTTTTTTTTTCAGTCGACAAAGAAACTGAATCTGCAGTTAGGCCTTCTGTTCATTAGTGCATTGTAATGTATTTTAGGTTCATAGTCTGTGGAGAATGAGTTGGTTGCTGCTTTTTGCACCCCCTCTCTACCCCCCACCCCCCATCCCCACCCTTAGAGTGAAGGTGCATAGGTTTGCTGTGTGTGTGGGAACCAGAAATCGGATTAGATTATTCATAGGTCATTAGGTTCAACCAATCGATGCCTGGCTGACACCCTCCCGATAGCCGCAAGTGTCCTTGGTGTCATGAAAACGATCGGCATATAATATTTGTGCACTGTTTTATAGCCTTCCTCCAATACAAGCTTTGTTGTTAGAATTGGACGTCAGTCGTCTTCCTTGGCATCGACAACAGCAAGTTTTGCTTCTGAGACAAGAGAATCTCTTTGATCCAGAACCAGAGCTGAGAAGGAAGCGGAGAGTGCAAAGAGTCTTGAGAAGCATTGAAAAGAACAGGAAGAAAGGAGAGAGAGAGAGGGGGGGGGGGGGAGGAGGGGGGGGGGAGACGGGTACGTTTGATTTGATTATCGATCAGGAATCCGTTTTCCTCAAAACGTTTGTTTGACATGACGATTGCGCGAACCGAAAGGGAGGGGGAAGGGAAAGAAAAGCGAGAAAGAAAAAAGTTGTTGCCTCATGCAGGGGAATCCCAGTCTCCAATCCACTGACAGAGACAGGGATCACCCAAGTGAAGGAGAACAAAACATCTACCACACAAAACCCGAAAATGCCTTTTAATGCTTTAGAATTAACTCGAAAATGCCTTTTAATGCTTTAGAATTAACCCGAAAATGCCTTTTAATGCTTTAGAATTAACGTGGACTCTGAACGAGCCTGTCATTTTTGTTAGTTTATTGCTTGGGATTTTGTTGGCGCTGTCGTTAGTTTGATTAATGTTTGTTTTCGCTTGTGCATTGTTGCAGCGCATTCGTTTGTTGTGCAAGTGTTAGCATTCATGTCCTCATTGTCTGCAAGTGTTGTTCTCCGGGAAAAATGTCGGAGGCGGTCACCTGTCTGTCTTCCTGACAAATGATTGTGCGGGAGGATCTGTCTGTGATTGTCTGTTTCGCCGATGATGCTGCTGCTGCTATCGTCCTCGCAGCCTCGATTGTCTTCGTTGTCAATTTCGTTGGAGTCATCGTGAAATCGATCCACTCATCTTCTTTCTACAATATTGTTTTCCTCTTCCAGCATCAAGTGTGTGGCGAATGCTGGATCTTAATCATCAACACAGCCACCGAGAGCAGCCTCAAAAGCATTTTTTCGTTTAGCCAATGCATGTATGTTTGTGTTTGTGTGTGTGTGTGTGTGTGTGTGTGTGTGTGATGTGTGTGTGTGTGTGTGTGTGTGTGTGTGTGTGTGTGTGTGTGTGTGCGGGCGTGCATGTGTGTCCGTGTTGTCTGTCTGTCTGTCCGTGTGCTTGTGTCTGTATGTGCCTCTGTGTGTGTTTGCGCGCGCGTGTGTCTGAGTGTGTGTGTGTGTGTGTGTGTGTGTCCCCAGTTTTCTGTGTGTGTGTGTGTGTGTATGCGTGTGTGTGTGTGTGTAAGTGTAAGTGTGTCTGTCTGTCTGTTATGGAGACAGACAGACAGCGAAAGGATAGAGGGAGGGTAGCAATGGAATAGTGACTTTGGGGAGGGGGCTGGAAGGTGATCCGAAATGGATGGAAAACATGAAGACCGCACGAAAGTGATGGCAAGAGCGGAAGGAAAACGTTAATTTGATTTGATGATGGATCTTTAAAAGTTTAAGTACTCTGTCCGTCAAACATAAACAAACGAATCACAGGACAAAACGCGACGCGTTTCGACCCCTTAAGTCTTCTTCAGGCAAGAAGAAGATGATGGATCTGTCATTCATTTTCTAAAAGCTTGATCAGACCTTTGATTGCAATTCAGTGAGCCACACGGAAGAGTCTTGTGCTTGGCGACGCTAATTTCATTACAGCCTGCCATTGACCCAGCAACGGTACTGACCTCGATAGTTAGAGCGAAAAACGACCACACCGAACATGATTTCTTGATAGTTTTGGGAAATTAGAATACTTGTTTTGCTTCGCTTGCCGAGCTTTGCCTTGCATTGAGTTGCCTTGACTGGCTGATCTTGTAACCCTGGGTAGGGGTTCCTGGGACATCATTGAAGATTTTCGGATAATGTTCCAGTGGAATCTGGCTTTCTTCTTGTGTCGATTGCGTTTCGTGTGTGATCTTTCTGTCTACATTAATTCAGGGGGATTTGAACACTTAATACATGATTTTGCTCTTGGCATGGTGGTCAGCAGGCGTCAAGGTGTTAACAGGTGGTCTGTCTGTATATGGCTGACAGCAGGTATGCACGGGTTGATGGGTGAATCTGTAGGTGTTGATGGATGTTTTTTTTTCCATCCGTGACAGTCAGTGGGCGTTTATGTGTGGGTGGGTAATCTCTCTGTTCATCGCAGTTAGCGGATGTCTTTGTGCTGATGGGTCATCTTTGTGTATGATAGTCAGTGGGGTCTGTAGGTGTGAATGGTGATCTTTCTGTATATGGCTGTCAGTTGGTGTTTCTGTAATGATGGTTGATGTAATTATAGTTTTTCGTGTGTGTGTGTGTGTGTGTGTGTGTGTGTGTGTGTGTTTGTGTGTGTGTGTTGTTATGTTTTGTTTAAAACCTTTTCTTAACCGCATTGAACCATTGTGCCCACATCAACTGTAAATAGCAGCCGACATTCTGGACATCCTCCAGAAGGCTTTTTCCCTTTGAGCTCTCATCTTTCTGCCTTCAGTGTTTCCATCTTTCCTTTTTTCCAAAGAGAAGCATATTCAGGCAAAGAACATGAGTGAAAGAAGCGTAGGGACTGGAGACTATAAAGATTACCCTTCATCCCACCGATTCCTTCACCACCACCGCCACACTTGCTGCTCCCTTGTCACCATGGTGGTTATCATTGTCATCAAAGTCATCATCTTCACTATAGTCACTGTTGCCGTAGTCACTATGATCATCATTGTCACCATACTTCGTTGTTTTGGTTACCACGGTCATTATTGTCTTTCTATTGCCATCATTAACACCATAGTCCTTGCTGTAGTCGTAATTGCATTCTTGTTACCATGGTCATCATTGCCACTGTTGTCATTTTTATCACAGTTACCATTGTCATCATTGTGACAATGATCATTCTTATCCTAATCCTAATCCTAAGATCACGAGTACTACCGACATAGCGGTCGGCCTTTCCATATCGTCTTGACAGAGACAGCAGCGAATAAAGACGAATACAGTTCCAGACCGGACTCCGGGCCTCACCGTTTTTTTCTTTCTCTTCCTCCCGTTGTTGTTGGGTTTCTTTTTATGTCATGTTTTATGTAGTTTCACGTTGACGTCACAAATTACGTTGACGTCCCATCATTGTTGTCGCCAATGTCGGGATTGTACTGGTCATGAATTGTCCCTTAGAAGTGCGGCTATCGGGAGGGCGTCAGCCAGGCATCGATTGGTTGAACCTGTGACCTATGAATAATCTAATCCGATTTCCAGTTACTCTTCGTGCAGACGATCAGGGGCAACGACATCAATGTCATCGGCAACAGGGAGTACTTTTGTCATGATACTGATGAAATAACTCAGAAACGATCCTAGATATATGTGTTCTGATTAAAAAGAGTGTTTAGACTTCGTCTCGCATCTTTTTTTTTTTTCAGTCGACAAAGAAACTGAATCTGCAGTTAGGCCTTCTGTTCATTAGTGCATTGTAATGTATTTTAGGTTCATGCTCTGTGGAGAATGAGTTGGTTGCTGCTTTTTGCACCCCCTCTCCACCCCCCACCCCCATCCCCACCCTTAGGGTGAAGGTGCATAGGTTTGCTGTGTGTGTGGGAACCAGAAATCGGATTAGATTATTCATAGGTCATTAGGTTCAACCAATCGATGCCTGGCTGACACCCTCCCGATAGCCGCAAGTGTCCTTAGCGTCATGAAAACAATCGGCATATAATATTTGTGCACTGTTTTATAGCCTTCCTCCAATACAAGCTTTGTTGTTAGAATTGGACGTCAGTCGTCTTCCTTGGCATCGACAACAGCAAGTTTTGCTTCTGAGACAAGAGAATCTCTTTGATCCAGAACCAGAGAGTGGAGAAGGAAGGGAGAGTGGAAAGAGTCTTGAGAAGCATTGAAAAGAACAGGAAGAAAGGAGAGAGAGGGGGGGGGGGGGGGGGGGGGGGGGGGGGGGGCGGAAACGTTTGATTTGATTATCGATCGGGAATCCGTTTTCCTCAAAACGTTTGTTTGACATGACGATTGCGCGAACCGAAAGGGAGAGAGGGGGAAGGAAAGAAAAGCGAGAAAGAAAAAAGTTGTTGCCTCATGCAGGGGAATCCCAGTCTCCAGTCCACTGACAGAGACAGGGATCACGCAAGTGAAGGAGAAGGAGAACAAAACATCGAACGCACAAAACCCGAAAATGCCTTTTAATGCTTTAGAATTAACCCGAAAATGCCTTTTATTGCTTTAGAATTAACTCGAAAATGCCTTTTAATGCTTTAGAATTAACCCGAAAATGCCTTTTATTGCTTTAGAATTAACCCGAAAATGCCTTTTAATGCTTTAGAATTAACTCGAAAATGCCTTTTAATGCTTTAGAATTAACCCGAAAATGCCTTTTAATGCTTTAGAATTAACCCGAAAATGCCTTTTAATGCTTTAGAATTAACTCGAAAATGCCTTTTAATGCTTTAGAATTAACCCGAAAATGCCTTTTAATGATTTAGAATTAAAGTGGACTCTGAACGAACCTGTCATTTTTGTTTGTTTGTTTGTTTATTGCTTGGGATTTTGTTGGCGCTGTCGTTGTTAGTTTGTTTAATGTTTGTTTTCGCTTGTGCATCGTTGCAGCGCGTTCGTTTGTTGTGCAAGTGTTAGCATTCATGTCCTCATTGTCTGCTAATGTTGTTCTCCGGGAAGAATTTCGGAGGCGGTCACCTGTCTGTCTTCCTGACAAATGATTGTGCGGGAGGATCTGTCTGTGACTGTCGGTTTCGCCGATGATGCTGCTGCTGCTATCGTCCTCGCAGCCTCGATTGTCGTCGTTGTCAATTTCGTTGGAGTCATCGTGAAATCGATCCACTCATCTTCTTTCTACAATATTGTTTTCCTTTTCCAGCATCAAGTGTGTGGCGAATGCTGGATCTTAATCATCAACGCAGCCACCGAGAGCAGCCTTAAAAGCATGTTTTTCTTTCACCCAGTGCATGTTTGCACGCGCGTGCGTGCGTGCGTGTGTGTGTGTGTGTGTGTGTGTGTGTGTGTGTGTGTTTGTGTGTGTATGTGTGTGTGTGTGCATGCGCGCGTGTGGGTGGGCAGGTGGAAGGGCATGCGCCCATGCGTGCATGTGTGTGTGTGTGTGTGTGTGTGTGTGTGTGTCTGTGTTTGTGTCTGTGTCTGTGTATGTGTGTCTGTGTGTGTATGTACATGTGTGTGTTGTGGGGTGTGTGTGTGTGGTGTGTGTGTGTGTGTGTGTGTGTGTTAAGGAGACAGACAGACAGCGAAAGCGTACATGGAGGGGAGAAATGACAGGGTAACGTGGGGAGTGGGAGGAAGGTGATCAGAAATGGATGGAAAACATGAAGACCGCACGGAAGTGATGGCAAGTGCGGAAGGAAAACCGTTAATTTGATTTGATGATGGATCTTAAAAAGTTTAAGTACTCTGTCCGTCAGACATAAACAAACAAATCACAAGACAAAACGCGACGCGTTTCGACCCCTTAAGTCTTCTTCAGGCAAGAAGAAGATGATGGATGTCATTCATTTTCAAAAGCTTGATCAGACCTTTGATTGCAATTCAGGGAGCCACACGGAAGTCTTGTGCTTGGCGACGCTAATTTCAATTACAGTCTGCCACTGACCCAGCAACGGTGCTGACCTCTATAGTTAGAGCGAACAACGACCACACCGAACATGATTTCGTGATCGTTTTGGGAAATTAGAACAGCTGTTTTGCTTTGCTTCCCCAGCTTTGCCTTGCCTTGAGTTGCCTTGACTGGCTGATCTTGTAATCCTGTGTAGGGGTTCCTGGGACATCATTGAAGATTTTCGGATAATGTTCCGGTGGAATCTGGCTTTCTTCTTGTGTCGATTGCGTTTCTTGTGTGATCTTTCTGTCTACAACAATTCAGGGGGATTTGAACTGTTAATACATGATTTTGCTCTTGGCATGGTGGTCAGCAGGTGTCAAGGTGTTAACAGATGGACTGTCTGTATATGGCTGACAGCAGGTATGCATGGGTTGATGGGTGAATCTGTAGGTGTTGATGGATGTTTGTCTTTTTTTCCATCCGTGACAGTCAGTGGGTGTTTATGTGTGGGTGGGTAATCTTTCTGTTCATTGCAGTTAGTGGATGTCTTTGTGCTGATGGGTCATCTTTGTGTATGATAGTCAGTGGGGTCTGTAGGTGTGAATGGTGATCTTTCTGTATATGGCTGTCAGTGGGTGTTTCTGTAATGATGGTTCATGTAATCATAGTTTTTCTTGTGTGTGTGTGTGTGTGTGTGTGTGTGTGTGTGTGTGTGTGTGTGTGTGTTGTGTTGTTTAAATCCTTTTCTTAACCGCATTGAACCATTGTGCCCACATCAACTGTAAATAGCAGCCAACATTCTGGAATTTCTCCAGAAGACTTTTTCCCTTTGATCTCTCATCTTTCTGCCTTCAGTGTTTCCATCGTTCCTTTTTTCCAAAGAGAAGCATGTTCAGGCAAAGAACATGAGTGAAAGAAGCGTAGGGACTGGAAACTATAAAGATTACCCTTCATCCCACCGATTCCTTCAACACCACCGCCACACTTGCTGCTCCCTTGTCACCATGGTGGTTATCATTGTCATCAAAGTCATCATCTTCACTATAGTCACTGTTGCCGTAGTCACTATGATCATCATTGTCACCATACTTCGTTGTTTTGGTTACCACGGTCATTATTGTCTTTCTGTTGCCATCATTAACACCATAGTCCTTGCTGTAGTCGTAATTGGCATTCTTGTTACCATGGTCATCATTGCCTCTGTTGTCATTTTTATCACAGTTACCATTGTCATCCTTGTGACAATGATCATTCTTATCCTAATCCTATTGGTCATAGTCGACACTGTCAAGGACCTTGTTGTTTGTCAAAGATGTCATTGTTAATACCATGGTCATTGCCTTATTGCTATCTTGTCTCAGAGGTTATCATTATCACTATATTACCGACCGTGGCTATCTGAATAGTCAGAAATTTAAAAAAAAAAAAAAAAAAAAAAAAACATAGCTCTGGAAAATCTCTCACCGATGGATGAACACTTGAAAGTCCGGCCGGGAAAAAAATTACAGTTTGGTCATTATCCTAGTCACCATGCCTATCATTGTCACCATGGTCATTGTTGTTATTGTCACCAGTGATCATTGTTGTTACTGGTACTACGGTCATTATTGCCATGGTTACCATGATCATGTGTTACGGCTGGTGTGCTGCTGTGAGTATGACTGTCCCACTCTCACTTTCAAAAGTTTGGATGTGTGTAACGATTTTTACCTACACACACCCACACCATACAAAACATGGACAGCCAGGCAACACACAAGTTAAGTTTCTTTCTTTATATGCTGCCTGAACCTTCAAACCTAAAAACATATCAATATACATCATCACATTTCATATCAATATAGCACAAAATCAATACACGCCACCACTAGCAAGGGCATGCGACAACACAGGGAGCTTCAGCCATTGCTCTCAAAACTGATACATAAAATATTTCTCACTGGCACCGTCAGTAGTGTCTCAGAAGACACAATCTACACAGCTGGCTGCAACGAGCCCGAGTCGCATCAAAACTGACACATTAAAAATTTCTCACTGGCACCATCAGTAGGGCCTGGTGTCTCAGCAGACAGTCTATACAGCTGGCTGCAACGAGCCCGAGTCGCATCAACACTGACACATTGAAAATTTCTTACTGGCACCGTCAGTAGTGTCTCAGCAGACACAGTCCACACAGCTGGCCGTAACGAGCCCAAATCACAGTGGTCACACGGCAAGCAGCGCCGCTCACGAATAGTAATAGTTTAAAGTCCCACCAGGTACACCCACACCGGAGATCATGTCGGACTACCCACCGAGCGGTCAGCTTCTCCACGTCGTCTTGACAGAGAATCCTCAAGTCACAGTCTTCACACGGCAACAGAGTACACCCACAGAAGATCACGAGTACTACCGACATAGCGGTTGGCCTTTCCACGTCGTCTTGACAGAGACAGCAGCGAATAAAGACGAATACAGTTCCAGGCCGGACTCCGGGGCCTCACCGTTTTTTTCTTTCTCTCCCTCCCGTTGTTGTTGGGTTTCTTTTTACGTCATGTTTTATGTAGTTTCACGTTGACGTCACAAATTACGTTGACGTCCCATCATTGTTGTCGCCAATGTCGGGATTGTACTGGTCATGAATTGTCCCTTAGAAGTGCGGCTATCGGGAGGGCGTCAGCCAGGCATCGATTGGTTGAACCTGTGACCTATGAATAATCTAATCCGATTTCCAGTTCCTCTTCGTGCAGACGATCAGGGGCAACGACATCAATGTCATCGGCAACAGGGAGTACTTTTGTCATGATACTGATGAAATAATTCAGAAACGATCCTAGATATATGTGTTCTGAGTAGAAAGAGTGTTTAGACTTCGTCTCGCATCTTTTTTTTTTTTCAGTCGACAAAGAAACTGAATCTGCAGTTAGGCCTTCTGTTCATTAGTGCATTGTAATGTATTTTAGGTTCATGCTCTGTGGAGAATAAGTTGGTTGCTGCTTTTTGCACCCCCTCTCCACCCCCCACCCCCCATCCCCACCCTTAGGGTGAAGGTGCATAGGTTTGCTGTGTGTGTGGGAACCAGAAATCGGATTAGATTATTCATAGGTCATTAGGTTCAACCAGTCGATGCCTGGCTGACACCCTCCCGATAGCCGCAAGTGTCCTTAGCGTCATGAAAACAATCGGCATATAATATTTGTGCACTGTTTTATAGCCTTCCTCCAATACAAGCTTTGTTGTTAGAATTGGACGTCAGTCGTCTTCCTTGGCATCGACAACAGCAAGTTTTGCTTCTGAGACAAGAGAATCTCTTTGATCCAGAACCAGAGAGTTGAGAAGGAAGCGGAGAGTGGAAAGAGTCTTGAGAAGCATTGAAAAGAACAGGAAGAAAGGAGAGAGAGAGGGGGAAGGGGGGCGGGGGGGGGGGGGGGGGGGCGGAAACGTTTGATTTGATTATCGATCAGGAATCCGTTTTCCTCAAAACGTTTGTTTGACATGACGATTGCGCGAACCGAAAGGGAGAGAGGGGGAAGGGAAAGAAAAGCGAGAAAGAAAAAAGTTGTTGCCTCATGCAGGGGAATCCCAGTCTCCAGTCCACTGACAGAGACAGGGATCACGCAAGTGAAGGAGAAGGAGAACAAAACATCGAACGCACAAAACCCGAAAATGCCTTTTAATGCTTTAGAATTAACCCGAAAATGCCTTTTATTGCTTTAGAATTAACTCGAAAATGCCTTTTAATGCTTTAGAATTAACCCGAAAATGCCTTTTATTGCTTTAGAATTAACCCGAAAATGCCTTTTAATGCTTTAGAATTAACTCGAAAATGCCTTTTAATGCTTTAGAATTAACCCGAAAATGCCTTTTAATGCTTTAGAATTAACCCGAAAATGCATTTTAATGCTTTAGAATTAACCCGAAAATGCCTTTTAATGCTTTAGAATTAAAGTGGACTCTGAACGAACCTGTCATTTTTGTTTGTTTGTTTGTTTATTGCTTGGGGTTTTGTTGGCGCTGTTGTTGTTAGTTTGTTTAATGTTTGTTTTCGCTTGTGCATCGTTGCAGCGCGTTCGTTTGTTGTGCAAGTGTTAGCATTCATGTCCTCATTGTCTGCTAATGTTGTTCTCCGGGAAAAATTTCGGAGGCGGTCACCTGTCTGTCTTCCTGACAAATGATTGTGCGGGAGGATCTGTCTGTGACTGTCGGTTTCGCCGATGATGATGATGCTGTTATCGTCCTTGCAGCCTCGATTGTCGTCGTTGTCTTTTCGTTGGAGTCATCGTGAAATCGATCCACTCATCTTCTTTCTACAATATTGTTTTCCTCTTCCAGCATCAAGTGTGTGGCGAATGCTGGATCTTAATCATCAACGCAGCCACCGAGAGCAGCCTAAAAGCATTTTTTCGTTTAGCCAGTGCATGTATGTTTGTGTGTGTGTGTGTGTGTGTGTGTGTGTGAGTGTGAGTGTGTGTGTGTGTGTGGTGCCTATGTGTGTCCGTGTGTCTGTCTGTCTGTCCGTGTGCTTGTGTCTGTATGTGCCTCTGTGTGTGTTTGCGCGCACGTGTGTCTGAGTGTGTGTGTGTGTTGTGTGTGTGTGTGTGTGTGTGTGTGTGTGTGTGTTTTCCCGGTTTTCTGTGTGTGTGTGTGGTAGGTGTAGGGTGCGTGTGTCTGTCTGTCTGTTAGGGAGACAGACAGACAGCGAAAGGATAGAGGGAGGGTAGCAATGGAATAGTGACTTTAGGGAGGGGGCTGGAAGGTGATCCGAAATGGATGGAAAACATGAAGACCGCACGAAAGTGATGGCAAGAGCGGAAGGAAAACGTTAATTTGATTTGATGATGGATCTTAAAAAGGTTAAGTACTCTGTCCGTCAAACATAAACAAACAAATCACAAGACAAAACGCGGCGCGTTTCGACCTCTTAAGTCTTCTTCAGGCAAGAAGAAGATGATGGATCTGTCATTCATTTTCTAAAGCTTGATCAGACCTTTGATTGCAATTCAGCGAGCCACACGGAAGAGTCTTGTGCTTGGCGACGCTAATTTCAGTTACAGCCTGCCATTGACCCAGCAACGGTGCTGACCTCGATAGTTAGAGCGAAAAACGACCACACCGAACATGATTTCTTGATCGTTTTGGGAAATTAGAATACTTGTTTTGCTTCGCTTGCCCAGCTTTGCCTTGCCTTGAGTTGCCTTGACTGGCTGATCTTGTAACCCTGGGTAGGGGTTCCTGGGACATCATTGAAAATTTTCGGATGATGTTCCGGTGGAATCTGGCTTTCTTCTTGTGTCGATTGCGATTCGTGTGTGATCTTTCTGTCCACATCAGTTCGGAGGGATTCGAGCTATTAAGTGATTTTTTTTCTCTAGACATGGTGGTCAGTAGGTGTAATAGTGTTAACAGGTGATCTGACTATGTATGGCTGACAACAGGTATGCACGGGTTGATGGAGGACCTTTCTTTGTGTGGCAGTCAGTGAATCAGTAGGCGTATATGGATGGGGTTTTTTTGTCCTGTCTATGACAGTCAGTGGGTGTTTATGTGTGGGTGGGTGATCTTTCTGTACCTCGTAGTTGGTGGATGTTTCTGTGCTGATGGATGATCAGTCTGTGTATGATGCTCAGTGGGTCTGTTGGTGTGAATGGTGGTCTTTTTGTCTAATGCAGTCAGTGGGTGTTTCTGTAATGATGTTGATGTGTCTACATTTGGCAGTCATTGGATGTTTAAGTGCCAAAGGATTATCTTTCCTTTTTTGGCAGCCAGTGGGTGTTTTTATGGTGATAGGTGATCATTCTGTATATAGCAGTCGGTATTGGGTTTTTGTTTGTTTGTTTGTTTGTTTTTTACTATATTGATGGATTATATTTCTGTCTGTGGCAGTCAGTGGGTGTGTCTGTTGTGGCAGATGATCTTTGTTTATATGCCAATCAGTCAGTGTTTTTGTTTCTTCTACATTGATGATCTCCCTGTCTATGGCAGTCAGTGTGTGTTTCTGTAGTAACAGATGATCTTCTGTCTATGGCAGTCAGTGGGTGTTTCTGTAGTAACAGATGATCTCTCTGTCTATGGCAGTCAGTGTGTATTTCTGTAGTGATGAATTGTCTCTCTATGGCAGTCAGTGGGTGTTTCTGTAGGATAAATGATCTATCTATGGCAGTCAGTGGGTGTTTCTGTAGTGAGAAGTGATCTATCTATGGCAGTCAGTGGCTGTTTCTGCAGTGATAAATGATCTATTATGGCAGTCAGTGGCTGTTTCTGTAGTGATAAATGATCTGTCAGTCAGTGGGTATTTCTGTAGCGATAAATGATCTGACTATGTCAGTCAGTGGATATTTATGTAGCGATAAATGATCTGACCATGTCAGTCAGTGGATATTTATGTAGCGATAAATGATTTATCAGTCAGTGGATATTTCTGTAGTGATAAATGATCTGACTATGTCAGTCAGTGGATATTTCTGTAGCGATAAATGATCTGACTATGTCAGTCAGTGGGTATTTCTGTAGCGATAAATGATCTGACTATGTCAGTCAGTGGATATTTCTGTAGCGATAAATGATCTATGTCAGTCAGTGGATATTTCTGTAGCGATAATGATCTAGTCAGTCAGTGGTATTCTGTAGCGATAAATGATCTCTCTGTCTATGGCAGTCACCCTACAAAAAACAAGACATCATGGATGCATCCCTGCTCCAAGCATTGGCATTTCATTGACTACATCATCGTCAGGAACAGGGGTAGTCAGGATGTAAGAGTCACCAAATCCATGTGCGGTGCGACATGCTGAACTGACCACCGTCTCATAGTCAGCAAAGTAAAACCACTGGTCCAATCCAAGAGACGCCCACAAGACAAGAAGGCTCCAAGACGGCATTAATATTACTAAGCTGAAGAACACCAGAACCAAGCAGTTGTTTGTAGTTGTTACGGATGCGTTGGTGCGTGTGTCTGTTTGTCTGACTCACAGAAACTCGGATGCATGTACGATTTTAAATTCACACACACACACACACACACACACACACACACACACACACACATTCAAAATATGGACAGCCAGGCAACAAGTCAACGTTTTCTTCTTTTTTTTATGCTGCCCGAGCCATCAATACAAAAAGACACATCAATATACAACAATATCAATAAAGCGTACGCCGTAACACTAGGCGTACAACACACAAGGCACACACACACACACACACACACACACACACACACACACACACACACACACACACACATATATATTAATCTATTTCTTTTGGCCACGTCCGGCCCAACACGACCGTTCTTCGGACGTCAAAAATCTCGTGAAGAATGCTTTTGAAGACGTCCTCTCCGGGACTCACACAGTCAGGAGGAGCAGCTCGCGGAGTCCACACAAAACCGAAGCGACGGCTCTGTCCACACAGGAGCGACGGCTCCTACACAAGAGCTGTGGCTCAAACAAAAAATAAGACGTTGGTTCTAACACCACAAAGCGACGGCCCTGGTACAGCAGAAGCGACGGCTCTGGTACGACTGGCCCATCAGATCGCTGGTTCAAATACCTCAAAAGCGGTGGCTCTGACTCGACAGCAGCGGCGGCTCTGGCACAACTGGCACGTCGAGATACTGTCGACTCCCTCGTCGACCTCTCCACACCCTCAGCAGGGTGGAGACAAGGGGTAGACGCCGGCTACGCCCAGACCCTCTAGCAGTGGCAGCCAGTTCCCGGTCACACCAGGACAACGACTTTACCTGGGGGAACTGATAACTACCTTGATTATATAGCCTACTATAACATGGCTATTAATCATCATGGTTATTAATCATATTCATAACCAACCGTTACTTTATATTTCACCAGAACTTGGGGAAAAATACCCATAGCGAAATCCACACATTTTCCATACAATATCACAATAGAACATTCTCTTTTCCGAAATCATGTTTTACACATTGGGGGGAAAAGATTTCCACACAGACCTTTTCGAAGTCATGCTTTACACATTGGGGGAAAAGGGTTTCCTTACGTCTCTTTCATCAAGACAAGAATGTTTTTATCATTTCATGTCTCTTCCATCATGACAAGAATGTTTTTATCATTTCACATAATCACTATATCTCAGAGAAGGATTTCCCTTCATGAAATTATTCATTAGTAACAGTAACAGCCCTCAAACACATATCAAGGGAAGATTTCCGAACACTCTTGTTTATCAACTAATAGACATTCATTATTCATATCAAAGGATGGTTAAATATATATCAAAAACATGAATACACGATAGTTTCCATCGCTCACTTCCAGAGCTTACTATCAATAATATCATTACAATACATTAGAATAAACAAAACTTTGTTTTCATCATAAAGCCATGAACTAGTTACGCCCCCTCCTTTTCCGATCACTCATCAACAACGTTTTTTTTTTCCCTTCTTTCTATTTATACTTTCTAAAAACAATTTCCTCCTGTCACGCTATTAAGTCAAGGTGCTGAGAAAGTTACAGTCGCCTATAGGAAGGGAAAACGATTTGGGACTGCAATTTTAAATTACCAATAATGAAATACCTGACTGCCACAGCAACTCGTTCAGGAGTCCCTCTTCGGCCACTGGAAAGTTGCACTGCCGGAACTGCTGTAGAGACTGCCTGATCGTTTCAGCTCACCCGGCTTATACAGAGCGCAGGTGAGCAGCAGTCAGGTAAAACTAACCAACCGGTTTTCTGGTGAACATGTTCCGTCAAGCACGGTTGTAAAAAAAATGTGTGACCGGACAAGAAACGGTCCGTCACAGTAGACACTCTGGAAGAATGCTTTGAATCCGCCTGTGTGGACGACCAGAAGGTGGAAACCAACTGGTCGACACTCAGAGAACTAGTCTACAACGCTGCTACACAGATCCAGGGACCAGCAGCTAAGAAACAAGGACTGGGTTGATGAGAACTGCAATGACATTCAGCAGCTACTGGATGAGAAACATCTTCCGCTGAAAGCTTATCTCAGTGACACCAGTCCACCTCCAAAAAAAGATACGTTTAACAACATACGCAGAATAGTTCAAGGGATACTTCGAAAGATGGAAGACACATGGCTGAGCAACAAAATTGACGAGATCTAAGGATATGCAGATAGGCATGATATGAATAACTTTTATGATGCCTTGAAAGAAATGTATGTATCTACATCATCAGGATCATCCCGTCTGCTCAGCACTGATGGAAACACAATGATCACTGACAAGGAAAAGATCTTGGAACGCTGGGAAGAACATTTCAACAGTGTACTAAACCGCCCATCATCAATCAATGACAAAGCCATCGACTGGCTCCCTCACGTGCCGGCCAACAAAGAAATGGATGAACCAACAATCCTCTTGAGACCCAGAAAGCGATATGTTTGCTGTCCAATGGCAAAGTTCCTGACTCAGACTCCATACCAGCTGAAGTCTACAAAGAAGGTGGCACAGCTCTGACTGAAAAGCTTCATCAAATGTTTCTCCTGATGTGGCAACAGGAGACGATCCCTCGGGAGTTCAAAGATGTAACTATAACCCATTTGTACAAGCACAAAGGGAACATCCAGGCTTATGACAACCACCGAGGCATATCCCTCCTTTCTACAGCAGGCAAGATACTTGCCAGGATTCTGCTGAAAGGCTTTATAACACGCCTTAAGCAAGAGCTCTTGCTGGAGAGCCAGTGCGGCTTCAGAAAAGACAGTGGAACCATTGACACGGTATTTGCTGCTAAACAGCTCCAAGCAAAATGTCAGGAACAAAATGCCGATGTGTTCTTCACCTACATCGACGTGACAAAGGCCTTCAGTGCTGTCAATAGAGAGGGCCTGTAGAAGATCTTTGTGTCTGTCAGTCAGCGGTGTTTGGGTGTCATGATCTTTGTGTCTGTCAGTCAGCGGTGTTTGGGTGTCATGATCTCTGTGTCTGTCAGTCAGCGGTGTTTGGGTGTCGTGATCTTTGTGTCTGTCAGTCAGCGGTGTTTGGGTGTCGTGATCTTTGTGTCTGTCAGTCAGCGGTGTTTGGGTGTCATGATCTTTGTGTCTATGTCAGTCAGCGGTGTTTGGGTGTCATGATCTTTGTGTCTATGTCAGTCAGCGGTGTTTTGTTGTCATGATATGTCTACATCTGTCAGTCAGCAGTTTTTACGTGCCTTGACTTTTCAATGGTGCCAATCAGCGGTGTTTATGTGTAAATGGATGATCCATCTGTAAATGTCGGTTAGCGGGTATTTAGGTGTTAATGTGTTAATAAGAGGTAATAAGGGAATGTTCGGGTGTTAACGGATTATATTAGTATGTCTGTTAGAGAGTGTTTAAGTGTTAATGGATGATCCTTCTGTATACATCAATCAGCGGGTGTTTAGGTGTTAATGGATGATCCTTCTGAAAACGTCAATTAGCGGTGTTCTGGTGTAAATGGATGATCCATCTGTAAATGTCAGTCAGCGGGTGTTTAAGAGTTAATGGATCATTTCTCTGTATATGTCAGTCAGGGTATCTTCAAGTGTTAATGGGTGATCTTCCCATATATGTCAATTAGCGGGTGTGTAGGTGTTACAGGATGATTTTTCAGTATATGTCAATTAGCGGGTATTTAGGTGTTAGTGGGTGATCTTTCTGTATGTCAGTGAAAGGGGGTTTAGGCGTTAATGGGTGATCTTTATGTCACTGAGCGGGTGTTTAGGCGTTAACGGGTGATCTCTATGTCATTAAGCTAGCGTTTAGGTGTGAACGGGCGATCTTTCTGTATGTCAGTCATCAGGTGTTTAGGTTTTAATGGGTAATCTTTCTGAATATGAATGAGCGAGTGTTTAGGTGTTAATTGGTAAAATTTCTTTTTGTCAGTGATCAGGTGTTTAGGTTTTAATGGGTAATCTTTCTGAATGTCAGTGAGCGAGTGTTTAGGTGTCAATTGGTAATCTTTTTGTATGTCAGTGATCCAGTGTTTAGGTGTTAATTGGTAATCTTTCTGTATGTCAGTGATTAGGTGTTTGCGTTTTAATGGGTAATATTTCTGAAAACCAGTGAGCGGGTGTTTAGGTTTTAATGAGCAATCTTTCTTAATGTCTTTGAGCTGGTGTTTGGGTTTTAATGGGTGATTTTTTTGTCTGTGAATGGTAGTTAGCAGCTGTATACATGCTACCTGTTGATCTGTGTGTGCCGGTCACAAGATGTTGTTCTTTCTGTGCATGTTTCTCAGTGAGCGTTGTTAAACTATTAATGAGCAATTTTTCTGTATATGGCAATCAAGCGGTATTTAGGTCTGAATGGGTCAACTTTCCTCATATGCTCTTTACACGGTCATAGGTGATCTGTTCTGTGTTTGTCTGTCACCTGCTGTTTATCTGTCAGTGGAAAAATCTGATGTCTGTGTATGGTAGTGGATGTTTAGATGCCGATGGGGGATCTTTCTTACGTGACCCTCAATGAGTATTTAGTTGTTAGCCCACGATTTATCTGTATGCGATGGTTGTTTAACTTCTGGGTTTCTGCTGTTAATCTTGCTACGTGATGCAACTGTTACTAAATTCATTTGTTTCATTTAAAACAGTGATTCATACATGATCTTGCAATGTTTCTCAAGAGAGAGAGGAATTCATGACGTGAAATGACATTGGGACAGCGGAAAAAATGATAAATGATTCAATTATGGACGTGATATTCGTTCTCTTGGAAGCTTAATTTGACATTAGATCTCGCCGAGGCCGACAAAACCTGCCCTCGTGAGGAATGCCGGGTGCACTTTTCCGTACAAATTACATTGCCGCCCTCTGCAAGTTCTGTGCTTCTGACTTCCTCTTTCCTTTCGTTCTTGAAAAGTTGACTGCGTTCTCTCTCTCTCTCTCTCTCTCTCTCTCTCTCTGTGTTCTCGTGTGTGTGTGTGTGTGTGTGTGTGTGTGTGTGTGTGTGTGTGTGTGTGCGTGCGTGCGTGCGCGCGCACGCATGTGTGTGTGTGTGTGTATGCGCGCGTGTATGTTTGTGGTGTGGTGTGTGTTCGTGTGTGTGTGTGTGTATGCGTCTGCGGGTGTGTGTCTCTATCTGTGTGTACGTGTGTGTGTGTATAAGTGTCTGGATGAGTGGGGTTGAGGGTGCGGGGGGGGGGGGGGGGGGTATGTGTGGGTGTATGCGCGTGTTTCTGAAGTATCGTGCACTTTGTCTGCCTTTGTGCCCCACTCTCCATTCTTTGTTCAAGAATTTTTTTACAGTTTTATTTTTCAAATGACAGCTTATGCCGTGTTACCATTTCAGCCGTCATCTGGCCACTACGTCATGATACTGTTCACACAGCCCAGGGTAAAATCTAGCTATTCATTCTGTTGTGTCTGCTTCCCCATAGGGCTTTTTAGTTGTGTCTGTTAAATTTAGATGTTTTTATTTTATTTTTCTTCTTCTTCTGTCTGCCTGTCTGTCTGTCTGTCTGTCTGTCCTCTCTCTCTCTTTTTCTCTCTTCTCTCTCTCTCTCTCTCTCTCTCTCTCTCTATCTATGGGCAACAATTAAGCAAGAATGGCTTGCATCCTCTGTATCACCTCTTTTTTATCAGCCTGAAGATGTCAATAGTTTTGCTTGCTTTTTTTTTTCTAATGGAAGTATGCATCACCCATTGCCGTTGTTGTTTCTTTCTTTCTTTTTTTCAATAGGGACTTGCTGTCCCAAAGTTAATGATAGCCCTGACAAGGATCTGGTCGCCTAGGGTAGTCTAGCAGACCCAGAACTGGCCATCAACAGGAGACGTTTTTTTCTCGGGTTGGAGCTGACCTAGTATCCTAGTCTTTGACGATCCAGCACGGGGACACCGACCGCATCAGCTGACAAAGAAGGCGAGCACACCAAACACCCGTGATGCCTGTCCATCCTTTGCGACAGCGTCAATCAGGTGGTTGTCCTGTCTTCGCGTCGCCATTTGTTGGCTCGGTTTGTTCGTGTGTGATCGCTGTGGATCATCCGCTGCAGTGCAGGCATCGCTCATCTTCCCGTGTCTTCTGGAAGGGAGGTGGCGTGGTCCAGGATGACGTCACTGGCGGTGCTCCGTCCATGTGTCTAAGAGAAATAACCCTTGGGGTTGACAATCGATGTGTGTGTGTGTGTGTGCGTGGTAGCCCCAGGGTGTCGTTTCTCTGCCGTGTTGCCGGCGCTGTTGTTGTTGTTGTTGCTGTCATTTGGATGTTGCCGTCGTTATTTTCGTTGGCTTCGTCCGTGAAAATGACCCAGGCCTGCATCAGCTTTTTAGCGCCTTCACTTCCATCATCAAAGATTGGCTTTATTGGAAAGGTTGCCTGTACTCACGCGTGCGCGAGGCACGCACCGCGCCGCAGCGCACGCGCACACACGCAACGCAACCACACCAGCAGCTGCCGCACGCACACACACAAACACACACACACACACACACACAAGTGAGAGAAAAAGAGAGGGGAGGAATATGTGTGTGTGTGTGAGATGTGAAGAGAAGAAGGGAGAGAGAGAGAGGGGGAGAGAGAGAGGAAAAGACCAAATTTCCTTTCTTTTCCAGGAATTATACAGGAAACGTAAGACATTACGTTAAAAGTATGAAGTAGATTTTTTAAAGAAAAAAAACTCAAAGATCAGTCAAAAAGAAGAATGCAAAACATGGAAGAAGGAAAAGATACACCCGAAGGTGCGGGTGGGGCCCAGAGAAGTACTGTCCTCAACTGCTGAACAAACCAGCTGGGTGCAGTCCTGCACCACCCTTTGGAAGCTTGCGCTGTGTTCACACAGGCTGCAGGTACACACAAGGCGTGGATTGAGAGGACGAAAGACTGGAAGACAGCAAGGAAGGGAAGGGGGTGGGGAGAACTGGTGGTGAGTAGGGGTGTGGGATGATTATGGGGCAGGGCGAAGAGAGAAAGTCGTGTCATTTGTCTGTTTAGTTACCTTTGTTGATAGTTACGGGTAGCTGCTGTTGTGTCTTTTCACTTCGATCTCTCTCTCTCTCTCTCTCTCTCTCTCTCTCTCTCTCTCTCTCTCTCTCTCTCTGACTGAGAGGGAGAGATATTTATTCATATATAGGCAAGTAAGACGAAAGATAGATGGATAAATATGGATATCCACGCAGCTGTGACATGACTCGGTTCAAAGAAAAAAAACGACAGCTCTAGAACTGAAAATATAAAGACAGGGTAAGAGAGAGATAGAGAGAAGAAGAGGAAGAGAAAGAGACAAAATGAGACAGACAAAGAGACAGACAGACAGATGGAGACGTAGAGAGTGAGAGGAAGTAAACGGACAGGAGAGAAATGGGAAGGAAGGCAGAATGAGAGACGGACAAAAGTGAAAAAAAAAAGAAAAAATCAATTTTATCAAAATATTGATCAGAAATTCATTTTGCTTCCGTCATCTCTGATTTGACACGAACTTCATCAAGATCTAGCCAACAAAGAAGAGGACGGGACACCAAAAAAAAAACCGAAAGAAAACAACAAACAAAACAAAACAAAAACAAGCCGACCGTTTTTCAATGGGCAGTTAGCATCGAACTGCTGGTGTGATTGATCTGTCAGGCGTCTTAATCACGCCAGCTACAGTGCAAAGCGGAACACGTAAAAAAAAAACAAAAAAAAAACTGCTTAATGTCCTTTGATCCATGGAAGATCGCTTTTACATGCATCCGTCAAAGACACCCGCCTTCTTTTTCAGATAATGGGCGAAATTGTGACTGAAGAGGAGTGGCGTGGGTTGAAGTGATGATTCGTCGTAAAAGACAAATCGACTCGTACTCACACACACACACACACACACACACACACGCGCGCGCGCGCGCGCGCGCACGCACGCACGCATGAGAGAGAGAAGGGGCACATGACAGGAGAGGCATGTTCTTACAGGTGCTATTGCTGTTAATGATGATGACTGGAACGATTACCCCCACCACGTCTCGATCAGGGAGACCAAACCCAGAATTATCGTAGAACGTAACCCTTTTACTCTCTCTCTCTCTGTCTCTCTCTCTCCCCCCCCCCCCCCCCACCTGTGAGAGACGTGTGTGTGTGTGTGTGTGTGTGTGTGTGTGTGTGTGTGTGTGTGTGCGTGCGCGCGCGCTCTGGGTTGCCTTAATCGGCAGTGTGGTGACAGCGTAAATGGCGGCGTTTTCTTTAAGGGAGTAATCGTATTTCTGTCCCACATTAGGAATGCACCTCGTCTGTTGGCCGCTGTCTCTCCGTCCATGTCCGTGTGTCTGTTCGTGTGCAGATGATATAAAATCACTACTTGATCTTTCACCACCTGGAAGTAGTCGCAAGCTTTTTTTCCAACTTTCTCCACAAAATGTTTCTTCAGAGAAAAAGTGTGTGTGTGTGCGTGTGTGTGCGTGTGTGTGTGTGTGTGTGTGTGTGTGTGTGTGTGTGTGTGTGCGTGCGTGTGTGTGTGTGTGCGTGCGTGCGTGCGTGCGTGTGTGTGTGTGTGCGCGTGTGTGTGTGTGTGTGTGAAGTGCGTGCGGGCTCACTGTGAAAATGTTTTCTGTGAAATTATGCGGAGAGATGGAATACGAATGACAGAGTACGAGAGATGGAATACGAATAACACTGAGGAAGAAGAAAAGGAAGTCCATATACAAGAGTTAGATGAAGAGATAACTAATAATGAAATAAGTCTAGCAATAAAGAAACTGAAAAAAGGTAAAGCACCTGGACTGGATGGAATACCACCTGAATTTTTCAAGACCACAGAACAACACATGATTCCTTTCTTAATCAAATTATTTAATAAGATATTCCAGGATAGTTATTTTCCTATAGAATGGACAAAAGCTGTAATAGTGCCTCTTTTCAAAAAAGGTGATAAACAAATCCCAGGAAATTATAGAGGTATTTCCCTATTATGCATCTTAAGTAAAATCTTCACAGCTATAATAAATAGAAGACTATACAATTGGGCAGAGGAAGAGAATAAAATAAGCAAAGAGCAAGCAGGATTTAGAAAAAAAAATTCTACCATAGACCATATTTACACTCTGGTATCAATGATAAGTAACTGCTTATATGGTAGAAGAAGAAGCAAATTATATGTAGCATTCATTGACTATCAAAAAGCGTTCGATACTGTCAACAGGGATAAGCTATGGGAAATCCTAAAGAAACATAAAATATCTACTAAAATGTTAAACATGTTAAAAGGAATGTATAGAATAGTACAGGCATGTGTGAGACATGGGAATGAACTGTCGGAATTCTTTGATTGTCCTCTAGGAGTGAAACAAGGGTGCTTACTCTCTCCTTTAATTTTTTCCCTTCTGATAACAGAAGTGGCAGAGAAGGTAACATTGAGAGGAAGACATGATTATCAATTTTTACCAGGAACCGAGGAACTATTCCTACTACTCTTTGCCGATGATATAGCACTAATATCGATTACCCCATCAGGATTACAAAATCAACTCAAAAATCTCCAAGAGACCTCTGATCAAATAGGCCTAACAGTAAATCTACAAAAAACAAAAGTTATGGTTTTCAGGAAAGGAGGATACTTAGGAAGAGCAGAAAAATGGTATTATAAAGGTGAAGAAGTAGAAGTTGTAAATAGTTATAAATATTTGGGTTATACATTGACAACTAAACTCTCAGCTGATATCGCCCTCTCAGAATATGCAGGTAGAGCTAAAGGTAAGGTGATTGAAATAATGAAAACCATGTATAGTTTAGGACATATAGACATGAAAATCTATTTTAAATTATTTGATACCCAAATCAAACCACTATTACTATATGCAGCTGAGGTATGGGGATTAACTATGTATTCAGCAGTAGAAAATGTACATCTACTTGCATGTAAAAAATGTTTAGGGGTAGGAAAGAAAACACCAAATAATCTAGTGTATGGAGAGTTAGGCAGATACCCATTATATATAGATAGCACAATAAAAGCAATTAGATGTTGGCTCCGGTTAGTAAATATGTCACCTGATAGGATTCCCAAACAAGCATATGAAAGAGAAAAAATAGAAGTATCCAAAACACAAAACTGGGCTCTAGGAATAAAGGGATGTCTAGATAGGTATGGTTTCTCAGAGGTATGGACAAATGAAGGGGTAAGCAATGAACATAGTTTTATAAAGGAGTTAAAACAAAGAATTATAGATTGTTATAAACAAACATGGCACGAGAAAATAACAAATAGTGAGAGATGTACAGCATACTACACATTCAAATCCTTGCATCAAACGGAAGAATATCTACATCAAATTACTATAACTACATTCAGGAAAGCATTAACAAAAATGAGACTAGGAATAAATGATTTACATATCAATAGGAAATACACTGATGGTTTGGGGATTGTATCCTGCCCCTTCTGTCCTGTAGATGAAACAGAAATGCATTTTTTAACTGCATGTCCAAACTATAATCAATTAAGAGTGAAATACATAACCAAACATTTTGATAATCTGAACACGATTAGACTAGTTAATATACTACAAAACAAGAATACAGAAATTATACAAGATGTAGCCATGCACATCTTTTATGCCCTTAAATCCAGAGAAAAACAATTATAAGGATTGAAACTCAAGCGCTGGCAATGTGATCCAAAAGGTAAAACTGACTTGTTAATTAATATACGGAAATTAGAAAGGAGGGAGAGATAGAAGGGATTTACTGTATGATAGGGAGAGAAAATCTAATAAATAGCATGCACAAGTAGTAGGGAAGGGACAGGAAGCAACAAAAATGGAATAAAACAGGATTAGATCGCTGTTAAATGTGCTGTAAATTGGATACTGTAGGCCTATATACAGGATAGATAAGCAATTGAGGTGAACAACAATGAATGCTGACCAGTTTTGTGTATAGCGACATTATTTTAGCACTAATTCTATGTGTTCTACATATTGCAGTTAAATATACATATACCTATTGTGACGCGTGCGTTCAAAGAACAGATTATTAGGGAATCTGGGTCAATCACTCAATGGCTAAAGAGAGATCAGCAAAGGTCACGGCCGGTACTGCGCGGCGCGCGGTCTCCTTCGCGAGACGTGTGAGTCGCGCGCAGCCCGGGTCGGCCTGAATTTGTGCACTGGCCTCAAAACACACAGATTCAGTTTAATTATTGGCCTAACACAAGTACGGTCTTCCGCTCACACCGAAGGGACTCTGTCCCAAGTAGAAATACCACTACATAACGAATGGTTTGGATTATTGTTCGAGGTTAAAACAACTGCCTGGAAATAGTGTTCAACTGTTACTGATCGATAGTAGAGTTATAATCCTGCCTGTCCTAATGTAACCAACTAGACAATAAGGAAGACGAGCAAGTTTAAAGTGGAACGGAACAACAAATATTAACCAACACCACACAAGTAAACGGAAAATAGAAAAAAATGTACCAACCTGTTTCAAGAAGACAGAGAAATCCAATTCAAATCATTATACAAATAAATCCAGTGAATCACGAGCATGCACGAATTACAAAGTTGTAAATATATAAACGGAGAGCGCATGGACACACGCCATCTTGCAACGGGAAAATTTTATGCAAACGACACTGAACTAAGATATGGGGGTCACACAGGTCAACAGGGGCGGCTATTAAAATAAGAGGCGCGTGCGCAGAGAAAAGGATGTACAGAGTAGGACAGGCGGGATTATACTTAGAAATACACATGTAGAACGTAACACGATGTTACAATCATGCTATGAAGAAGATAGTATATTATTACTAATAGATTGTGAAGATTGGTTATGCAGTGTGGAATAATGTTTGAGATGTCAACTGAGGCGATTTCGATGGAAATGTTTCGATAACTATAAGACATTCAAGCAGATGCTTTTAAATATGTATGAATAATAGTTATGATTAACGATAGGGGTAAATAAAGGGTGAAAGGTAGATAGAAAGAAACAGAACATAGACGAAGAATACAATATATATATAATAAATATATATAATAATATAGATAGAGAGAGAGAGAGAGAGAGAGAGAGAAAGAATTATATATGTCGACATATTGGTTTTTGATCGAAATGAACAGATTCTATGTTTAAACCGATATATGTTTGTCACTGAAGTTAATAGTAACATTATTGTTATACTTTGTCTTACGTTTGTAGAGTGGTTTATTTTTGTTGTTGTTCTCTACAAATTGAAAATGACGCTGCGAACTCTTTGTGTATGGACCTATGGCCCCACAATAAATGGCGCGGCGTTTACACGCGCGTCAAGTGTCAAGTGTGTCTCTCTCTCATATCTGTCTGTCTGTTTGTTCTCTCTTCTCTCTCTCTCTCTCTCTCTCTCTCTCTCTCTCTCTCTCTCTCGCTCTTCATTTGAGCTGGCACCTTACCATCTGGTGCCACCACTTTTAATTCTTTATCCTTTGAATCCTTTGAACTTTAGTTTCTTCTGTTGTCTAGCCCGTACAACATCGACTCCTGCTTCCATTGTGGTTATTCAGACCACACAGCTGGCATTCAGCGCTCACTTCAGCGAAGGCTTCGTCATATTGTGTCACCATGTTTCAGGACCCAAGACCTTTTCGCTTTCCTCACGAGTCGGCCATACGTGAATTTCTTTTTGAAAAGCTGCTTTGATCCGGTCTGACACGATCTTTCTTTTATTCCTCCATGTGTGTTTCGCTTAAATGAACGTTTCGTCGACGACGATTTAATGTTTCAAATAGATCGTAAGGTAAGGTGATGTTGCTTATAGCCCAGCCGACCGCAAAGGGCCATATCAGGGCTGTCACCACGTTGAAGTCAACTCACAGGTCATCAAAAAAAAAAGCCACCATTTACACATCTCTTTAAAATACACCTTCTAAAAATGTACTAGAAACTTCGTTAAAATCTTTCTTCTATAAATCTTAGATCAGATGAAAAACGTTAATCTCTTCCAGAAATTCAAAGATCGCGTCATCTCTGAACAAGGTTTTCATGGAGTCTGCTGTAAAGTGTTTATGTCTCACATCCTGCAAGTCCCAACACTCTAAAAGAATACGTTTCACTGTGAGTGGAACATGACATGGAAATGCACCACGGAGCTTCTTCACCTTTTAAAAGATAAGAATGGGTGTAAAACGAGTGACCTGTAGATCTAGTTGCAAAGTGAGACGACTGCAGGCGGAAATCTAAACAAATCTTAAATAAATGTTAGCGAACCGCCCAGAGAAACGTGGACAAACGAGTCACAAGACAAAACACAACGCGTTTCGACCTCCTAGGTCTTCCTCAGGTGAGAAACAAACGAATAAAACAACGAAAATTCACTTAGCTTTGATCGCTTCAGATCGCTAAGTGAATTTTCGTTGTTTTATTCGTTTGTTTCTCACCTGAGGAAGACCTAAGAGGTCGAAACGCGTTGTGTTTTGTCTTGTGACTCGTTGTCCACGTTTCTCTGGGCGGTTCGCTAACATTTATTTAAGATTTGTTTGAGTGACCTGTACGCAAACGGAACAAGACTTTCTCGTCTTTACGGCCACCTTTAGAACATGGTTAAAAACTCTTTCAGGTTTGGACAGATTTTGTACAATTTGTTATCCGTCTGCGAGTTCCATTCCTCCTGCCAGAGGTCTTTGACATAAGCCTGTGTTTTGGATTTCAGAGCAGCGTGTGGGATAGACAGTCTGCTCAACTTTTCCTTTGTGGCACTCTTGGCAGGTTGATCAACCACCTCGTTGCCTCGAATGCCCACATGGCTGGGAACCCAAGCAAAAACTATGTTATATCAGCAATATGTGAATTTCTTTTTGAAAAGCTGATTTATCCAATATGGCACGATCTTTCTTTTATTCCTTTATGTGTGTTTCACTAAGATGAACATTTCGTCGACTCTCACCGTTTTCTCGATCTTACGATTTAACGTTTCAAATAGATCGTAACAGAATGTGTCTCTTTCCAAAGTCTGTTTTGAGTTTGTTGTATTTATGTATGGCAGGAGACAATTGTCAGCTCAAATCAGCTAAGATTCTAAATTACTTGGCAAAGAAGAAGGAAATGTAGGAGGATCTTTCTAAAACGGTGGTAAGACCTTTTGAGCAGAGCCGCTCATTATTGTTGATGTCTTCAGTGTTAGAGTGGGGAAGATATTTTGAAGTCTGATGAAAGCTCCACTTTGGGGAAAAGGTATAAATTGGGGGCGAAGTGGGAAAAGGTATAAATTGGGGGCGAAGTGGGAAAAGGTATAAATTGGGGGCGAAGTGGGAAAAGGTATAAATTGGGGGCGAAGTGGGAAAAGGTATAAATTGGGGGCGAAGTGGGAAAGCGCAGATAATAACCAAGTTTGGAAGAGCAGCTGGTGAAAAAGATTTTAATTCGAATTTTGCAGACTTATTCTTCTTTCTCTCACTGTCTCTGTCTGTCTGTCTGCCTGTCTGTCTGTCTGTCTGTCTGTCTGCCTGTCTGTCTGTCTGTCTCTCTCTCTCTCTCTCTCTCTCTCTCTCTCCTTCACACACATACTCTGTGGTGTGTGTGTGTGTGTGTGTGTGTGCGCGCGCGCGCGCGCGCGCATTTCATTTATATTTCATCCCCCCTGCCTCCATCCACAGGGCTGGCACTACATCGACTCCTTCTACTACTGCTTCATCACCTTCGCCACCATCGGCTTCGGCGACTTCGTGGCGCTGCAGAAGGACAACATGCTGTCGGACCGGCCCGACTACGTGGCCTTCTCCCTCATCTTCATCCTCATCGGCCTCACCGTCCTCTCCGCCGCCATGAACCTGCTCGTGCTCCGCTTCCTCACCATGAACGTGGTGGAAGGTGAGTGAGAGGCGGGTGGGGTGGGGGGGGGGGGGGGGGGGGGGGACGGGAGGTGGGGTGATGTTGGGGAACGAGGTTGGAGGGAGAGAACAGAGTGCGCGAGGCGGGCAGTGGACAGGGGGTGGAGGTAGAGGTGGGGGGGAGGGGGGGTGGGGGGGGGGGGTGGAGTGTGTTGGGTTGATTATTTGTGAAGGGGACGAAAGAAGATGTCGGGTGGAAGGGGGGATGGAGAGGGGATAACGGTAGGAGGTGTGTATGTGTGTGTGTGTGTGTGTGTGCGTACGTACGTGCGTGCCTGTGTGTGTATGTGCGTGCGTGTGGTGTGTGTTCGGTCGCAAAGTTGCTCCGTCTGTCTGCCTGTCTCTCTTTCTCTCTCTCTTTCTCCGTCTGTCTATCTGTCTGTCTCCCCTCTCTCTCTCTCTCTCTCTCTCTCTCTCTCTCTCTCTCTCTCTCTCTCTCTCGATGTATGCGTGTGCGTGCGTGCAGGGGTATCTGTGTATATACGTATATATATATATATATATAAGAGAGAGAGAGAGAGAGAGAGAGAGAGAGAGAGAGAGAGAGAGAGAGAATGGTACTGAGGATCAGCGCAATCTTAAAAACAGTGCTCAACCACAGTGGGAGCGACATTTGTTATATTAAAAGCAAGTTAAAATCAAGCTTCTAAAAACATCTACAAATTTGTTTCACGCTGTGCGGTCGTCAGGATGTGATGAGCTTGTGTTGCCAGTGCCACGTATATATATATAGCTAGCTGGTTTGCTGTTGTTTTTTTCCCGTGCTACATGTGTTTCTCAGGTGTTGGTTTTTTTCGCTGATAGGAACTTCCATCTGTGTCTGCAATTGTTAACCATTTCTGTTCTAACATTTAGAGTTGCCAACTGTGGTTTACATAGTATAATGTATTTCTCTGTTAGGCATAGATTGCATTTTTTTGAAATGTTGTTGTATGATGCTGCTCTTTTTAAAATTTTCCAAGATATGTTGTAGTCTATGTTCTTTTCTTTAAGTTTCCAAATGTATTTACTCAATTCTGTTTGGTTTTTGTATCTTTCTTTGTTGAATGATTGTTTATGGTTTGCATATCTAGTTTTGAATTGGTTTTCCGTGATACCTACATATGTTTCTTTTGCGTTCTCTGATGTTACAGTGGCTTGGTACACAATGTTGTTATAAAGGCATTTGTTGCTTAGGGGGCACTGTTCTTTTTTGGTACAGTTACAAGATTTCCTTTCGTTACCCTCCTTTTTTTCTGTGCTGCTTTTCATTTTGTTTGCTGAATCGATGGCATTTTTAAGGTTCGGCATACATGAATATGATAATTTGATGTTGTTTTTGTTGAATATCTTAAATAATTTATGGTCTTTTGGGAAAGATGATGTCAAGATTTTAAAGAATTCTTTCCCTACATTTGTTTTAACTCTTGCATCATATGGGGGATTGTACCATATGATATTCCTTTTCCTGTTCTTTCTGCATCTTTTTGTATCATTGTCTGGATCGTATCTTAGTTTGTAATTGTAGCCACTTGTATGTAAGGCCTCTTGGTATTCAGCTGTAGCGTTGTTGAATACTGTTTCGTTACATGACAAATTGGATAGTCTTTTATTTATGCTTTTGGGTATTGTTTTCAGTATGGAGGGTGGGTGATTGCTTTTGATGTTTACATAAACAGGCGTGTCATTTGGTTTCTTGTATGGTTTATATGTGTGTTGGTTGAGGTCTAACGTTATGTCTAAATAGTTCACTATCTTTTTGTTTGCTTCTATTGTGATTTTTAAGTTTTGGTTGTGGAAAATTTTACACAATTCTTTTTTCTTATTTTCAATATTTCTAGGGTTGTCATTCAGAGCGGCAAGGCCGTCATCCCTGTACAGTCGAGTTTGTTTTCCAAGTTTTTTTTTTGAATATTGGATAACATGAATAGTCCGACAAGTTCGCAAGTTTCGGCACCATCGTATGATCCCATTGTGACATCGAAAGTTGAATTCCTGCAGGAATAGTGAACTATTTAGACATAACGTTAGACCTCAACCAACACACATATAAACCATACAAGAAACCAAATGACACGCCTGTTTATGTAAACATCAAAAGCAATCACCCACCCTCCATACTGAAAACAATACCCAAAAGCATAAATAAAAGACTATCCAATTTGTCATGTAACGAAACAGTATTCAACAACGCTACAGCTGAATACCAAGAGGCCTTACATACAAGTGGCTACAATTACAAACTAAGATACGATCCAGACAATGATACAAAAAGATGCAGAAAGAACAGGAAAAGGAATATCATATGGTACAATCCCCCATATGATGCAAGAGTTAAAACAAATGTAGGGAAAGAATTCTTTAAAATCTTGACATCATCTTTCCCAAAAGACCATAAATTATTCAAGATATTCAACAAAAACAACATCAAATTATCATATTCATGTATGCCGAACCTTAAAAATGCCATCGATTCAGCAAACAAAATGAAAAGCAGCACAGAAAAAAAGGAGGGTAACGAAAGGAAATCTTGTAACTGTACCAAAAAAGAACAGTGCCCCCTAAGCAACAAATGCCTTTATAACAACATTGTGTACCAAGCCACTGTAACATCAGAGAACGCAAAAGAAACATATGTAGGTATCACGGAAAACCAATTCAAAACTAGATATGCAAACCATAAACAATCATTCAACAAAGAAAGATACAAAAACCAAACAGAATTGAGTAAATACATTTGGAAACTTAAAGAAAAGAACATAGACTACAACATATCTTGGAAAATTTTTAAAAAGAGCAGCATCATACAACAACATTTCAAAAAAATGCAATCTATGCCTAACAGAGAAATACATTATACTATGTAAACCACAGTTGGCAACTCTAAATGTTAGAACAGAAATGGTTAACAATTGCAGACACAGATGGAAGTTCCTATCAGCGAAAAAAACCAACACCTGAGAAACACATGTAGCACGGGAAAAAAACAACAGCAAACCAGCTAGCTATATATATATACGTGGCACTGGCAACACAAGCTCATCACATCCTGACGACCGCACAGCGTGAAACAAATTTGTAGATGTTTTTAGAAGCTTGATTTTAACTTGCTTTTAATATAACATAATATATATATATATATATATATATATATATATATATATATATATGTGCGCGCGCGCGCGTGTGTGAAGGTCTGATCAGTGCGTTGGGCTAACGCACAGGCCAGACATCCGTTATGTCGTTTCCATGAGACCCTCTTCTCATATTTTCTCATCTTAGTCGTTGATCTATTTATCCAACGGCTATAAATCTAGCGGAGTGTGGTCTCGAAACTTAGCAGATGTGGTGTAGCATATATAGACTAGTCCACGCGCAGTGACACATCCTTGTTGAAACTGAAAACGTGTGCGTGCGCGCGCTGGCACGTGTGTGTGTGTGTGTGTGTGTGTGTGTGTGTGTGTGTGTGTGTGTGTGACAGACAGACAGACCGAGAATATGAGTACGGTGTCAGATTTTTGACCGCAGATCTTCAAGTGAAAATGAATAATGAATGTCTTTGAGGATTCTCAGAAGATTTTAAAAAAATAAAGAAGGAAAACAGAACAAATATCGACAACGTTTCGGTCATAGACCGTCTTCAGGACTTGTCCTGAAGACGGTCTATGACCAAAACGTTGTCGATATTTGTTGTTTTCCTTTTTTTTAATCTTCTGAGAATCCTCAAAGACATTTATTATTCATTAGTCCTGATGTGGCTTCCATGGTCATTTGGCCTATAAACAACATGACTTGAACCGTATCACGGTGACACGTATCATGAGCATGGTATTGACATTTGAGATGTACTCAGGGCTTCCAGTCCTAACCAACGTCTTAGGAGTTGAGAATAAAATGCAACAATCAGTCAGTCTACCTGACAGAACTGTGAGACGAAGACATAACTGACAGTTCGTTACATTCAGGTTGAACCTCATGCTCTCTAAAGATGAAATGGCAAACTGGAATAACCATCTCAAGAGAGCTGGAGTTGCAGGACTTGTCTTCCACTGCGCTGATCCCACCAGAGCGCCAACACGTAAACTGAGGTGTTAAGCTTGGGTGTGTGTGTGTGTGTGTGTGTGTGTGTGTGTGTGTGTGTGTGTGTGTGTTGGGGGTGGTACCGGAATGTCTACATTCTGTGCAAAGGAAGATCCAAGCAGTGAACATTAGATCCTAAAGAGGATATTCGACATCTCCAATACTGAGCATATCACTAACCACAAAATTCTCAACAATCAAGCAGCATGCTAGTTACTATGAGATCTGTTGATTCCGGAGTAGAAAAGAAAGCGTGCGTATTATGGATGGATATGCGACTTCGACAGGATCAAACGGACGCTCCAAGACCATCTGGTAGAGACCGGGGCAGGGGATGAGGAGGACAGGGGGACAGATTTTGCTTAATGCAGCAGGAAAGGCTTAGACACAACTCGGGCACTTGCTCACAACTGTTGGAGGCGGAGACAATTGGTGTAGCATTCATCATCATTCCGGTGCCCCTGGTGGATTCCGTCACCATTACATTGACCACTGGCCTGTGTTCAGCTGTGCAATGTTAAAGCCTGTGTTCAACTGTGCGAGAGGGACAGTGTTTTCAGTGTGTCGATGTTCCATTCAAGCGCTATACCCGCGACCAGCTGTTGTCAGCCAGTGCTGCTCCAATGGACTTGCCCCTTGCCATTCGTTTCAAAGATTTAGGCACAGGGGTAGACCTTGCGCATTTCAAACGACGGCGGCGCCGATGTCGGCGAGGGTGAAGGAGAAAGCAGAGGCGGATTGAAGTGATCGTCAGCAGTCGGCCAGCCCTCAACGGACGTGCTTCCCATTAGTCCCATCCTTCAGATGATCAGGACACGGTACAGGTAAACCATGACGATCGTACACACTTAAAATTGAACCCTATCGAAATTGACACGAATGGTTTAAATCAAGAACGTTCAAAACGGTTCAAGATAATGACCTTAAACACTCGGTCCCTTCGAAACAAGACTCGCGATGTTTGTGACCACATAATCCAGGGCAAATACGATGTGGTTTTTCTGACCGAAACGTGGCTCCGTCCACAGGGGGATGAAGCTGGTATTGCGACAGTGACGCCACCAGGCTTCACCTTGATGTCTTTTCCACGGCAGGACAGTACTGGAGGTGGCATTGCAGTGTTATACAGAAACAGCCTTAAAAACACATTTTCTTTCCAACTCAAGACTTTACGTTTACAGCTCTTGAGGTGTGTGAGGTCCGCCTGGACTTTGATGGTCAGACCTTTGTGTTTCTTTGTGTGTACCGTCCCCCACCTAGTAGGAAAAACAAACTCAAGAAATCAGTGTTCTTAGACCGGTTCCCTGATCTGTTCGAATCATCTAATGTACGAAAAATTGTTTATTGTTGGTGATATTAATGTCCATGTTGACAATCCACCTGATCCCTGCACTGTGGCTTTAAGTGATGTTCTTGAAAATCTAAACTGCAACAAATGGTGAATGTACCTACGCAACGTAAAGGTCATACTTTAGACTGGTTAATCACCAGCCGTGTTTCTGATGTGTTTGATTTATCTGTTCGAGACATGCTATTATCAGACCATTTTGTTATTTCTTTTGAACTCAGTCTTAGAAAACCTGCTGAAGCAACAAAGAAAATTGCTTCACGCAATCTCAAGGCTATTGAGATGCATGTTTTCAAGACTAATCTTCACCCAGTGCTTGAACCAATCTGTCAGTACAATTCATCTGATCCCATATGTACCTATAACACTTGCTTGCGACAGCTGCTTGACCAACATGCCCCTCTCACTGTACGTACATTATCAGACCATACATCCGCCCCTTGGACGAGTCTAGATGTCATTCATGCTAAAGTGCTACGGCGTACTGCCGAGCGTGCATGGCGCGAGTCTGGTCTGACTATTCACAGATAAATATATGCAGAGCAGGGTTACATGATTACAAACATGATACATGAAGCTAAGAAAAATTACATATGTGGTAGGATAGCAGGTGCTGACAGCTCCAGAGAACTCTTTCGCCTCAGTGATCAGCTGTTCGGCAAAGCAGGAAACACTGTGCTTCCTTCTAACATCCCCCCAGAGTCTCTTCCCAATAAATTCAATGAATTTTTTGTTTGCAAGATTGAACAAATCAGAAGCAGCTTTGACCCTGATACACCATACCCCACTGATGCTGTTGTGTTCTCTTGTACACTGTTTGAAAAATTTGAGCCTGTATCTGAGATCTGTCTAAAAGAGATACTAAAGAAAATGCCCAAGAAGTCTTGTGACCTCGACCCTATTCCTGCCTCAAACCTGTTTGATTGTTTAGATGAAATTACACTCATGGTCACTGTATCGTGAACAAGCCCTTATTATCTGGTATTGTGCCTGAGTGCTTTAAGCATGCTCTTGTGAGGCCCCTTCTAAAGAAGGCAAACCTGTACCAAAACTGCTTGAAGAACTACCGTCCAGGCTCCAATCTACCATTCCTGTCAAAGGTATTGGAACGCATTGTACTAAAACAGCTTCTACAGCATCTGGAATCTCACAACCTGCTTGAGCCGTTTCAGTCAGCCTACCAAAAGTGTCATAGCAAAGAAACTGCTTTATTGCGTGTGGTCAATGACTTCCTTCAGGCCTCAGACAATGGACGTGTGTCTGTCGTGTCACTGCTTGACTTGTCAGCAGCATTTGACACCATAGACCACAGCATCCTCATAACGCAGTTGCGTACCACTTTTGGCTGCTCTGGAACGGTTCTGGACTGGTTCAACTCTTATCTAACTGGTCGTACCCAGTCTGTTGTCATTGTCCACGAATCGGCTCCATCAGTGGTGAAATGTGGTATGCCACAGGGTTCTGTCTTGGGACCTGTCCTGTTTACCATGTACACGCAACCTCTTAGCGCGGTCATTCATCAGTCAGGCCACTCATACCACTTCTTTGCAGATGATTCGCAGCTGCATAACTCCTCTGCTCCGTCAGATTTTGACTCTCTTGAGTGCGGTCTGAGAGATTGTATAGAGGATGTTTCGAAGTGGATGAGTGACAACAAGTTGAACATGAATGATGATAAAACCGAGCTCATTGTTACTGGCACTAATTCACAGATCAATCAGGTCACTCATACTGCTATGTCTATCTCTGGTTGTGATGTATCCTTCTCACAAACAGTCAGGAATCTTGGTTTCTACCTGGACGAAACCTTGTCTGTCTATAGAAGCACATGTCAAACACCTATGCCGTACTCTGTACTATCAGTTACGTAGAATAGGTAAGATCCGCCTGTCTATCCACTGATGCTGCTAACAAACTTGCTGTCTCTTTGATTCTGTCCAGACTAGTCTACTGTAACTCTCTACTAGCTGGTCTTCCTGACAATCAACTAAATAAACTTCAACAAATACAGAATCACACAGCTCGCCTTGTTCTCCCGAAGCTCAGACGTGAGAGTGCAAAATCTCTTCTCAGAACGCTTCATTGGCTTCCTGTAAAGGCCAGATTTCAGTATAAAGTTGCCTGTCTTAGCTTCCAGTGTATATATCATGAGAACATGCCATCTTATCTTTCCAATCTCTTGCCGATTACAAACCTTCTCGAGCACTCCGTTCTTCCGATACGTCACTGCTGACTGTTCCTCGCTTCTGTCATGATACCTTTGGTAAAAAGTCCTTTTCTGTCTTTGGCCCATATGTATGGAACTCTCTACCCCTGTCTCTTAGGAAAGCAAACTGCTTCTCAACTTTCAAACGGCATCTGAAAACCTACCTCTTTCAAACTCATCTATTCTCAGAAACTGAAATGTGCAAGTCCTTCTTAAATAGATTCATTCTCTTGCCTGTATGTTTCTAGACCAGTAATGTTAAGGGTGTGTGTGTGTGTGTGTGTGTGTGTGTGTGTGTGTGTGTGTGTGTGTGTGTGTGTGTGTGTGAATGCTGTAACGCTCTCAGCTCTTTGAATGGACCCATACTTTTTGTATGTGTGTGTATGAGTGTGTGTGTGAGAGAGTTTGTGTGCGTGTGTGTGTGTGTGTGTGGGGGGGGGGGGGGGGGGGGCGTGCGTCTGTCTGTCTGTGTCTATGTCTGTGTAAGTGTAAAGATGAGGAGTGGTTTGAAGAGAATTTAAGAACCATAGACTTTGTGAAATTTCTTATGTGATTTGTTTTCAAATTATGATTATTATTATATACAAAGTGTTAACTGTGAATGCTATGTGATTTGTTTAAGTATTGATGTACAATGTGTTAATCAAGGATCTTATTGAGAGTGATTTATAAATTATAATATTCTGTGATACGTTTTCTTAGTTAAAATATGAATTTAAATGTGATGTGTTTTTATTGTCATTATAACATTTAATCATTAATGTTAATAATATGAATAATTGTGATATTTGCAAGGTTATCGTGTACAATTACATGCAAATGCGCGCATACATACACATGCACACATGCGCACATGCACACGAATACACACGTCCACACACACACACCCATGTGTACACACATATGCACGCACAATGCACACACACATGCACGCACATGCATACATACAGTATAGGTCTCTGACCGAAACTGATGCAAAATAGTATGCTTACTAAGGTGCATGTTTATATATTACTTGATTTGTGCAAGTCAGTATTTGTGCTTTTTTCAGTGTGCATGACTTTTATAACTCCTGTTATTACTGTTTGCTCTTTTTGTTTAGTGTAAAGCGCGGTTGATTCTTTTTATGGATTAGGCCATGGATAGAGTATATCCGACCTAACATTTATATCTGGGCTGTCTGCTCGCCCTGAGCAGCGGCGCCTGTGGCTGTAGAGACCGATACGAGAGTGGCAGTCTCTGTCACAATGGTCACATCTGTATGTTGACACTGGTTTGTTGGCTGTCGTCCCTTTTCTGCGGGCTCGTTTTTCTGCTGCAGCAGCTGTCAGTTTGTCTTCGCCAATGTGCAGCTGTTTCTTGAGAGTGCTTCTCCAGCTGTTGCGGTCTGCTGCAAGGTCCTCCCAGGACTCAGTGTTGATCTTAAGCGCCTTCATGTCTTTTTTGCAAACGTCTTTGTATCTCAGCTGTGGGCGGCCAATGCTTCTCTGCCCTGCAGCAAGCTCTCCATAGAGGACTCCTTTTGGGATGCGACCACCCTCCATGCGACGAACATGGCCCAGCCAAAGCAGCCGACGCTGTCTCAGCAGGGTATACATGGTAGGGAGGCCAGCGCGAGACAGGACTTCTGTGTTGGTCACCCTGTCTTGCCAGGAGATGCCGAGTATACGCCGGGGGCTTCAATGGTGGAGGGAATTGAGCCTTTTCTCCTGGCGAGCATGCGTGGTCCATGTCTCACTGCCATAAAGCAAAGTGCTGAGAACCCAGGTGTTACACACAGCCATCTTTGTTTTTGTGGTCAGTTTGGGATTTGTCCACTCTCTTTGTGTGAGGCAAGCAAGTGTTGTGGCTGCCTTTCCGATCCTCTTTCGATCTCAGTGTCAAGGAAGAGGTTATCGGTGATAGTGGACCCAAGGTAAGTGAACTGATGGATGGCATCAAGCTCATAGTCATCTTTTGGTGATAGCTGGTGGTGACAGCGTGTCTTGATCCAGGACATTTGTCTTCTTTAGGCTGATAGTCAGAGCAAAGTCTTTGCAGACCTGGGAGAAGCGGTCCACCAGCGACTGTAATTCCTGCTGGGTGTGGATCTTAACAGCGGCATCATCGGCAAACAACATATCTCTGATGAGGGCTTCGCGTACCTTTGTCCTTGCTCTTAGGCGGGCGAGATTGAAAAGCCTGCCGTCTGATTTGGTCCGCAGGTAGATCCCTTCTTGAGCTGTATTGAATGAATGCCTTAGGAGGAGAGCAAAGAAGATCCCGAAGAGAGTAGGGGCAAGGACACAGCCTTGTTTGACACCGCTGCTTTCTGTCTGTGCAACCTCTCCAAGCCCTTTGACATACGCAGCGGTGTTTTATGGAATATGCGCTATAGAAATAAACATTACTATTATATTTGTGTAATATGCCCCTCCGTAGAATGGGTTTTTGCTCTCTTTGATGAGGAGGAAGAAGGCAGGGAGCATGTGCCGTGAACACGGTTTGCAGTAAGTAGACAACATACACCGAATGGGACCCACATCAGTATAGGATCTCCCCTGTTTGCAGAAAGGAGACAGCATACACCGAATGGGACCCACATCAGTATAGGATCTCCTCTGTTTGCAGAAAGGAGACAGCATACACCGAATGGGACGCACATCGGTATAGGATCTCCCCTGTTTGCAGAAAGGAGACAGCATACACCGAATGGGACCCACATCAGTATAGGATCTCCCCTCTTTGCAGAATGGAGACAGCATACACTGAATGGGACCCAGATCAGTATAGGATCTCCCCTCTTTGCAAAACAGAGACAGCATACACCGAATGGGACGCACATCAGTATAGGATCTGCCCTGTTTGCAGAAAGGAGACAGCATACACCGAATGGGACCCACATCAGTATAGGATCTGCCCTGTTTGCAGAAAGGAGACAGCATACACCGAATGGGACCCACATCAGTATAGGATCTCCCCTGTATGCAGAAAGGAGACAGCATACACCGAATGGGACCCACATCAGTATAGGATCTCCCCTGTTTGCAGAAAGGAGACAGCATACACCGAATGGGACCCACATCAGTATAGGATCTGCCCTGTTTGCAGAAAGGAGACAGCATACACCGAATGGGACCCACATCAGTATAGGATCTGCCCTGTTTGCAGAAAGGAGACAGCATACACCGAATGGGACCCACATCAGTATAGGATCTGCCCTGTTTGCAGAAAGGAGACAGCATACACCGAATGGGACCCACATCAGTATAGGATCTGCCCTGTTTGCAGGAAGGAGACAGCATACACCGAATGGGACCCACATGAGTATAGGATCTCCCCTGTTTGCAGAAAGGAGACAGCATACACCGAATGGGACCCACATCAGTATAGGATCTGCCCTGTTTGCAGAAAGGAGACAGCATACACCGAATGGGACCCACATGAGTATAGGATCTGCCCTGTTTGCAGAAAGGAGACAGCATACACCGAATGGGACCCACATGAGTATAGGATCTGCCCTGTTTGCAGAAAGGAGACAGCATACACCGAATGGGACCCACATGAGTATAGGATCTGCCCTGTTTGCAGAAAGGAGACAGCATACACCGAATGGGACCCACATCAGTATAGGATCTCCCCTGTATGCAGAAAGGAGACAGCATACACCGAATGGGACCCACATGAGTATAGGATCTCCCTTGTTTGCAGGAAGGAGACAGCATACACCGAATGGGACCCACATCAGTATAGGATCTGCCCTGTTTGCAGAAAGGAGACAGCATACACCGAATGGGACCCAGATCAGTATAGGATCTGCCCTGTTTGCAGAAAGGAGACAGCATACACCGAATGGGACCCACATCAGTATAGAATCTCCCCTGGTGCAGTAGGCAGAAAGAAGGACAATCAGTATGATCTCCTTCAGAAGGAGACAGCGTACACCGAATGGGACCACATCAGTATAGGATCTCCCCTGTTTGCAGAAAGGAGACAGCATACACCGAATGGGACCCACATCAGTATAGGATCTGCCCCTGTTTGCAGAAGGAGACAGCATACACCGAATGGGACCCACATGAGTATAGGATCTGCCCTGTTTGCAGAAGGAGACAGCATACACCGAATGGGACCCACATGAGTATAGGATCTGCCCTGTTTGCAGAAAGGAGACAGCATACACCGAATGGGACCCACATGAGTATAGGATCTGCCCTGTTTGCAGAAAGGAGACAGCATACACCGAATGGGACCCACATAGTATAGGATCTGCCCTGTTTGCAGAAAGGAGACAGCATACACCGAATGGGACCCACATCAGTATAGGATCTGCCCTGTTTGCAGAAAGGAGACAGCATACACCGAATGGGACCCACATCAGTATAGGATCTGCCCTGTTTGCAGAAAGGAGACAGCATACACCGAATGGGACCCACATCAGTATAGGATCTGCCCTGTTTGCAGAAAGGAGACAGCATACACCGAATGGGACCCACATCAGTATAGGATCTGCCCTGTTTGCAGAAAGGAACAGCATACACCGAATGGGACCCACATCAGTATAGGATCTGCCCTGTTTGCAGAAAGGAGACAGCATACACCGAATGGGACCCACATCAGTATAGGATCTGCCCTGTTTGCAGAAAGGAGACAGCATACACCGAATGGGACCCACATGAGTATAGGATCTGCCCTGTTTGCAGAAAGGAGACAGCATACACCGAATGGGACCACATCAGTATAGGATCTCCCTGTTTGCAGAAAGGAGACAGCATACACCGAATGGGACCCACATGAGTATAGGATCTGCCCTGTTTGCAGAAAGGAGACAGCATACACCGAATGGGACCCACATCAGTATAGGATCTGCCCTGTTTGCAGAAAGGAGACAGCATACACCGAATGGGACCCACATCAGTATAGGATCTGCCCTGTTTGCAGAAAGGAGACAGCATACACCGAATGGGACCCACATCAGTATAGGATCTCCCTGTTTGCAGAAAGGAGACAGCATACACCGAATGGGACCCACATCAGTATAGGATCTCCCTGTTTGCAGAAGGAGACAGCTACCGATGGACCACATCAGTATAGATCCTGTGAAGGGACACACACGAATGACCATCGTATAGGATCTGCCCTGTTTGCAGAAAGGAGACAGCATACACCGAATGGGACCCACATCAGTATAGGATCTGCCCTGTTTGCAGAAAGGAGACAGCATACACCGAATGGGACCCACATCAGTATAGGATCTGCCCTGTTTGCAGAAAGGAGACAGCATACACCGAATGGGACCCACATCAGTATAGGATCTGCCCTGTTTGCAGAAAGGAGACAGCATACACCGAATGGGACCCACATCAGTATAGGATCTGCCCTGTTTGCAGAAAGGAGACAGCATACACCGAATGGGACCCACATCAGTATAGGATCTGCCCTGTTTGCAGAAAGGAGACAGCATACACCGAATGGGACCCACATCAGTATAGGATCTGCCCTGTTTGCAGGAAGGAGACAGCATACACCGAATGGGACCCACATGAGTATAGGATCTGCCCTGTTTGCAGAAAGGAGACAGCATACACCGAATGGGACCCACATCAGTATAGGATCTGCCCTGTTTGCAGAAAGGAGACAGCATACACCGAATGGGACCCACATGAGTATAGGATCTGCCCTGTTTGCAGAAAGGAGACAGCATACACCGAATGGGACCCACATCAGTATAGGATCTGCCCTGTTTGCAGAAAGGAGACAGCATACACCGAATGGGACCCACATCAGTATAGGATCTGCCCTGTTTGCAGAAAGGAGACAGCATACACCGAATGGGACCCACATCAGTATAGGATCTCCCCTGTTTGCAGAAAGGAGACAGCATACACCGAATGGGACCCACATCAGTATAGGATCTCCCTTGTTTGCAGGAAGGAGACAGCATACACCGAATGGGACCCACATCAGTATAGGATCTGCCCTGTTTGCAGAAAGGAGACAGCATACACCGAATGGGACCCAGATCAGTATAGGATCTGCCCTGTTTGCAGAAAGGAGACAGCATACACCGAATGGGACCCACATCAGTATAGGATCTCCCCTGTGTGCAGAAAGGAGACAGCATACACCGAATGGGACCCACATCAGTATAGGATCTGCCCTGTTTGCAGAAAGGAGACAGCGTACACCGAATGGGACGCACATCAGTATAGGATCTCCCCTGTTTGCAGAAAGGAGACAGCATACACCGAATGGGACGCACATCAGTATAGGATCTCCCCTGTATGCAGAGAGGAGACAGCATACACCGAATGGGACCCACATCAGTATAGGATCTGCCCTGTTTGCAGAGAGGAGACAACGTACACCGAATGGGACCCACATCAGTATAGGATCTCCCCTGTTTGCAGAAAGGAGACAGCATACACCGAATGGGACCCACATCAGTATAGGATCTGCCCTGTTTGCAGAAAGGAGACAGAATACACCGAATGGGACCCACATCAGTATAGGATCTGCCCTGTTTGCAGAAAGGAGACAGCATACACCGAATGGGACGCACATCAGTATAGGATCTCCCCTGTTTGCAGAGAGGAGACAGCATACACCGAATGGGACCCACATCAGTATAGGATCTGCCCTGTTTGCAGAGAGGAGACAACGTACACCGAATGGGACCCACATCAGTATAGGATCTGCCCTGTTTGCAGAAAGGAGACAGCATACACCGAATGGGACCCACATCAGTATAGGATCTGCCCTGTTTGCAGAAAGGAGACAGAATACACCGAATGGGACCCACATCAGTATAGGATCTGCCCTGTTTGCAGAAAGGAGACAGCATACACCGAATGGGACCCACATCAGTATAGGATCTGCCCTGTCTCAGAAAGGAGACAGCATACACCGAATGGGACCCACATCAGTATAGGATCTCCCCTGTAAGGAGACAGCATACACCGAATGGGACCCACATCAGTATAGGATCTCCCCTGTTTGCAGAAAGGAGACAGCATACACCGAATGGGACCCACATCAGTATAGGATCTCCCCTGTTTGCAGAAAGGAGACAGCATACACCGAATGGGACCCACATCAGTATAGGATCTGCCCTGTTTGCAGAAAGGAGACAGCATACACCGAATGGGACCCACATGAGTATAGGATCTGCCCTGTTTGCAGAAAGGAGACAGCATACACCGAATGGGACCCACATCAGTATAGGATCTGCCCTGTTTGCAGAAAGGAGACAGCATACACCGAATGGGACCCACATCAGTATAGGATCTGCCCTGTTTGCAGAAAGGAGACAGCATACACCGAATGGGACCCACATCAGTATAGGATCTGCCCTGTTTGCAGGAAGGAGACAGCATACACCGAATGGGACCCAGATCAGTATAGGATCTGCCCTGTTTGCAGAAAGGAGACAGCATACACCGAACGAGACCCACATCAGTATAGGATCTGCCCTGTTTGCAGAAAGGAGACAGCATACACCGAATGGGACCCACATCAGTATAGGATCTGCCCTGTTTGCAGGAAGGAGACAGCATACACCGAATGGGACCCACATCAGTATAGGATCTGCCCTGTTTGCAGAAAGGAGACAGCATACACCGAATGGGACCCACATCAGTATAGGATCTCCCCTGTCGAGTGCCTTCCTGCCGAACGACAGTTTTTTTGTTTGGTTTGGTTGGTTGTTGTTTTTGTTTTTTTGTTTCTGTTTTTGTTGGGGTTTTTTTTGTTTGTTTGTTTGTTTTTGTTATTTTTTCCCCAGGGAAAGCGTGTTATGGAACTGTGATGGAGAAAAGTGAGAGCAGTGGCGCAGCGGATGTCTCCGAGACGGGAAATCAAATTTTGCGAAAAAGGAGAAAAAAACAAAATGTGAATGAAAATTATCTTGCTGATGATGATGATGTTAATGACAACAAAGGGAAAAAAAGAGCGAAGGGTAGGTAAGAAGGGCAAGCAGGAGAAGAAGATGACAACAACGATGACGATGATATTGATAACGATGATTAAGATGATTATGAAGTATATAAAGAAATGAAAGAAGGAGAGGACGCTGATGATCATTGGTGATGATGCTGCTGACTGTTGAGCACGAAGAAGTCACAGAAGAGAAAGAAGAAAGTGACAATGATAGTCAGTGACAATAATGATGATGACGATGGAGGCTGAATATGGAAAGAAGAGAAAGAAGAAAAAAGGAGACTGTAAAAGGGTAGGAAGAGGACGATGAAGATGATCATGGAAATAAAAGTGTAAAAAAAAATGAAAGTCGAAGAAGGGGTAGAAGAAGACCATAAAGTGGAGGATGAAAATGAAAATTGATGACGGACACGGGGTACAAAAATAAGAGAAAAAAGAGGGGAAGAAGAAAATAATGATAATGATGATGATGATGATGGTGATGATGATGGTGATGATGATGATGATGACACAGTGGGAGAGGAAAAGTAGAAGAATAAGGAACACATTAAAAAAAAAAATTAGAGACAAAGGAAGACATACAGACAGACGGACAGACAGAGACACAGAGAGAAAGGGATGCTACACTATAAACAACCTGATTTGATCAGGAGAGAAGCAACCACGGCTTTTCCAGAAAGGAAGTAAGCCTGTTTTATTGTAACACCACCAGGAGCTCATCACACGGAAGTGTTTTGGTGGTGGGGGGGGGGGGGGGGGGCTTTTCTCTCTCTCTCTCTCTCTCTTTGTCTCTCTCTCTCTCTCTCTCTCTCTCTCTCTCTCTCTCTCTCTCTCTCTCTCTCCCCCCCCTGTGAGAGACGTGTGTGTGTGTGTGTGTGTGTGTGTGTGTGTGTGTGTGTGTGTGTGTGTGTGTGCGCGCGCTCTGTGTTGTCTTAATCGGCAGTGTGGTGACAGCGTAAATGGCGGCGTTTTCTTTAAGGGAGTAATCGTATTTCTGTCCCACGTTAGGAATGCACCTCGTCTGTTGGCTGCTGTCTCTCCGTCTTCATGTCCGTGTGTCTGTTCGTATGCAGATGATATAAAATCACTACTTGATCTTTCACCACCTGGAAGTAGTCGCAAGCTTTTTTCCAACTTTCTCCACAAAATGTTTCTTCAGAGAAAAAGTGTGTGGGTGTGGGTGTGTACGTGTGTGTGTGTGTGTGTGTTTGTTGTTGTTGTTTATTCTGTTTAACGTCTGTTCACTAAAAGTGATATTAGACGATGGGAAAGGATGGGGGAAAGGGAAGGGGTGGGAAGAGTGGGAAGGAGTGGACTGCATGTTAAGTTTGATATGAACGTACGTGTGTATGTCGGTACTTGCATGGGTGTGTACAAGAGCTTAGGATGTAATTATTGCATAAGGAAAATGGGTTAAAATGTTACATAATTACCAATCAATGAAGATCAAAGCTATGGACATATGAAAATCAGTGAGGATCTACCAAATATGAAAAAAAAAAACGTGTGTGTGTGTGGGTGGGTGTGTACGTGTGTGTGTGTGTGTGTGTGTGTGTGTGTGTGTGTGTGTGTGTGTGTGTGTGTGTGTGCGGGCTCACTGTGAACATGTTTTCTGTGAAATTATGCGGAGAGATGGAATACGAATGTGAACGTTTATTCAAGTTGAGAACATGCCCTTACTCTGAATGGAAACGCCCGTAGATATATATATATATATAGGTGGTTTGCCGCATTGCTGTTTACTGCCACCTTTGAACTGCAACAAGACGATGGTGGGTCCGAATATGTTTAGGAGAGGTGGAAAGAGCGTAAGATGGCGCCGTTTTAACAAAAATATCTAAGGCGAAAACCGCGTCACAATCGAAAAAACGCTGTAGCTCAGTAGCACGCGCTTTACTGCCAAACCCTTGAAGGCTTTCTCCCTAATCCTCCGCTCACGCATTTGCTCAACAGCTCGCATTTTACTGCTAAAATCTCGAACTCTTTGTTCTTTGTGTCCTGGAAAAGACCTGTTTTTGATACGCTGTGTTAAAAGAATAATGGAGATATGAACCTATGAACATCACACACACACACACACACACACACACACACACACACACACACACCCCCTCTCTCTCTCTCTCTCTCTCTCTCTCTCTCTCTCTTTCTCTGTCTCACACACACACATACACACACACACACACACACACACACACACACACACACACACACACACACACACACACACACACACTGACTTACACACATGCACACACATGCAAAAAGTACGGGTCCATTCAAAGAGCTGAAAGCGTTACAGCATTAACACACACACACACACACACACACACACACACACACACACACACACAAAACACGCGCGCGCGCGCACGCACGCACGCACGCACGCACACACACACACACACACACACACACACACACACACACACACACACACACACACAAAAATGTTTTAATGTCTGTTAAAACGAAAACCTTCAATGTCAAACAACTATTGGTTAAAGAGTCTCAGTAAACAGTTTTGTCTTTTTGAATGGGCCAACGGTCAACGTTGTCTGTTTCTGACAGTAATTGACTGAGTTTGTTTCCAACAAACAACAGCTTCATGGCCAACTGGAAAGTCATTTTAGTCCATCATATAGTGTCTCTCGTTAGCATGGTAATGAAGCGCCATAAATTAAAAAAAAATCTGGTTGCTGCTGACACTGTGCCAGAATGATTGATGCTGCAGTGAAGAAGACGATTGTTGTTATGGGTCTGGTGAAACATTGCCCATACAGCAGGTGGAATAGCAATGTGCTCTTAACAGTCACCTAAGACAGGCCGCAGAGATTGTGAACACTTCCAATGAAAATTGTATTTCTGCTGTATGATTTAGACTTTTTGTGCTGACCATGCGTCTTCTGTCATTAAAGAATATAGATAATTAGATTCTTCAAATAAATGTAATTAACCATTGGTCAGGTTTTTAGCATGGTGTGTTGTATGTGTGTGTGTGTGCGCGCCTGCATGCGTGCACATGTCTGTGTGGGTGCGTGCATGCATTCCTTTTCATAACAGGATTCCTAGATGTCCTAGTTTTAATAAAACAGATATTTGACCGCAGATCTTCTGTAAAAAAAATAATAAATGTCTTTGAGGATTCTCAGAAGATTAAAAAAAAAGAAAAACATAACAACTATCAACAACGTTTCGGTCATAGACCGTCTTCAGGACTTGTGACATAAAAAGATTTGTTTGTTTTTCTTTTTATGTCACAAGTCCTGAAGACGGTCTATGACCGAAACGTTGTTGATCGTTGTTCTGTTTTACTTTTCTTTCTTTTTTTTAACCTTCTGAGAATCCTCAAAGACATTTATTATTTGTTTCCATTTGTTTGCTTGTTTCAGTGTGTGTGTGTGTGTGTGTGTGTGTGTGTGTGTGTGTGTGTGTGTGTGTGTGTTGGTGTCAGAATTTTTTTTATTTACTTTTTTTGGGGGGTGGGGTTGGGGGAGGTATTTTCGAGAGAAGGAGGGGTTGCATGATGGCATCCCTGATGTCGTGGCTGGGTTTTCAGCGATGCATGAGAATGAAAGAGTGAACCAGGGGCTGTTGACACATCCCACCGAGGCAGTTAGTTATTCACACGTTCACTGGAAACACACACACACACACACACACACACACAGACATGCTCCGGGCGTCAGTGATACCGGCATCTGCCTGATTACCGTGGCGGGCGGCCGCTTTTGTGTGAAGAGCGTAATGGGACGACCATGCCATCAACCTGATGACTGATGAATGAAGTCACAGTACAGTCGGTGACCTCGGTTGCTTTTGACGAGAGTAGACTAACTCCGATCATGGCCAGATGTTTGTTTTCCTCCCTGCTCTTTCTTTCCTCCCGGTAAATTCGCCGCCTGGCCTGTCCATCCTCTCACTCTTCCTTCATCCTTCCACTCCCCTTCCACTCACCCCTTCCACTCTCCTCCCACTTCCCTTCCACTCTCCCTTCCACTCTTCCTTCCACTCACCCCTTCCACTCTTCCTTCCACTCATCCCCTTCCACTCTTCCTTCCACTCACCCTTCCACTTCTTCCACTTCCCTTCCACTCCCCTTCCACTCTTCCTTCCACTCTCCCTTCCACTCTTCCTTCCACTCTCCCTTCCACTCTCCCTTCCACTCTCCCTTCCACTCTCCCTTCCACTCTCCCTTCCACTCCCTTCCACTCTCCCTTCCACTCATCCACTACCCCTTCCACTCTCCCTTCCACTCTCCCTTCCACTCACCCCTTCCACTCCCCTTCCACTACCCCTTCCACTCCCCTTCCACTCACCCTTCCACTCACCCCTTCCACTACTCCCTTCCACTCTCCCTTCCACTCTCCCTTCCACTCCTCACCCCTCCACCTCCAAGTTCTCATTCTTACCTCCGTTATCACTGTGTGTTTAACAAACATAAAAAAAGAGTTAAATGAACAGATGCCTGTCTTTACTCATCTTTTACCGTTACTGAATACACGAGAGAAGGGAAATGATAAGCCTTAGTGTAGGCGTTCATTTCCCCTTACTGTACACATTGTCATGTAACGAGAGTTTAGGAAATACTTTCCAAGTTCAACAATAGCATCTCTCTCTCTCTTCTCTCCATCTCCTCTCTCTCTCTCTCTCTCTCTCTCTCTCTCTCTCTCTCTTCTCTCCTCTCTCTCCTTCTCTCTCTTCCATTCATCATGTCATTTTGGAGACTGAACAATTATCAGGATTGATCTTTAATGTGACACGATCTGAAAGTTATTGGGGGTTGTAACTGCATTTCCTGCCCCCCCCCCCCCCCCCCCCCCCCACTCCCTCCCAGTACCCCTGTTGCAATGGATTACTGCAGGTACACCATGGGTTACGCCAGTACATCATTTAAACTCTTCTCACTCTTCCTCTCTCTCTCTCTCTCTCCCTCTCTCTCTCTCTCTCTCTCTCTCTCTCTCTCTCCTCTCATAGACACGCATGCATACACCCAACTCCCTCCCTCCCTCCCTCCCTCCTCCCTCTCTCTCTCTCTCCTCTCTCTCTCTCTCTCTCCACCACATTCACTTACTCATTTATTCACTCACTCCCACGCACTCACCTACACACACACACACACACCACACACACACACACACACGCACCACGCACGCACGCACGCACGCACCACGCACACACACACACACACACACACAACGCACGACACACACACACACACACACACACGCACGCACGCACACGCACGCGCACACACACACGCGCGCGCACACACACACACACACACGCACACGTACACACACACACACACACACACACACACACACACACACACCCACACACACATAACCCCCAACATACATGCACACACATTTTCCCATAAATTGAGCTTGGCACACAGGCATGCGCGCGCATGGAAAACACACACACACGCGCGCGCGCGCGCGCACAAAGGCATGCACGCGCACACACACATACTCCCCTTCACACACACACACACACACACACACACACACACGCGCGGCGCGCGCGCGCGCGCGCGCGCGCACGCACGCACGCACGCACGCACGCACGCACGCGCGCGCGCACTACACACACACACACACACACACACACACACACACACACACACACAGGCATGCACGCACACGCATACATACTCCCCTTCACACACACACACACACACACACACACACACACACACACACACACACACACACACACACACACACACGTGGGCTTTCCTGTAAGTCTTGTGCGCAATGTATAGTTTTATGTGGAAAGCTCACAGAAACCCCTCTTTCAAGACGTCCTCCTGTCTAGGATCGAAGTCTAAGCGTGTCCAAGAGCTCTCAAAACGGCGCATTCCCATCAGTTCGTCCTTCCCAAAAGACGTGTGTCTGTTTGGATGTGGTCCATCTGCAGCTGGTCAGCAGGCAGATGGACTATCCATGGAACGTTATATTTTCCACTTCATGTACATAAGTTACAATAACGTCCTCCTCTCTCTCTCTCTCTCTCTCTCTCTCTCTCTCTCTCTCTCTCTCTCTCTCTCTCTCTCTCCTCCAAATATAAAGGAAAGAGCAGACCTAAAAGATGCTGGCTGTATTTGTCTTTGTGGGCGATTCTGAATGAAATCTGACAGAGTTCCTGAGAAGTCGATAAAACTGGAAACAGCAAAGGTGGGGAAAGACAGGAAGGGAGAGAAGAGGGGGTGGTGGGCAGGGGAGATGTGGTGTTGGTGGTGGAGAAAAAGCAGGTTTAAAAAAAAAAAAAAACGAATCGATCAACTGTGCTACATGTTTCCTTGCAAGGTCGTTGCATCTTGAGTGTCGAGGTTTACACGACGTTTTCCGCAAGCATGTCACTGTAGGTTTCATTAACCACTTACACCAAGATTTTTCTTAAAGAAAATCAGGTTGTTCTCCCCCCCCCCCCCTCCCCACTCACCAATGAGGTCATGCTCTCACCCACGTCTGTTGCTCCTGTCTGTCTGTCTGTTGGCATTTTTAAACTACCGGACAGATTTTAACACAGTTTGGTGGATAGATGGAACGAGTTCCAAGGAGGATCCGTTAAATTGTGGTACAGATCCGGAGTGCGGATCCGATTCCAAGGACGCATTGAGGATCCGTTTGACTTTGGCAGAATTCTGCGCTCTCCACTGTGCCCATCTGTTGGAGGACTGGGATAAAAGATCCTGGGCACAAGCATTTACTGCAGGGCACAAGCATTTACTGCAGGGCACAAGCATTTGCTGCAGGGCACAAGCATTTACTGCAGGGCACAAGCATTTGCTGCAGGGCACAAGCATTTGCTGCAGGGCACAAGCATTTACTGCAGGGCACAAGCATTTACTGCAGGCTTCACCAACAGCTTCTTTCCCAGATGTTTCACCTGACGCAGTTTTTCTTTTTAAAAAAATTTATCTTTTCGTTTATGCATGGACCTTGTTTAGATTTGTTTTCTAGACTTTTTTTCCCAGGTACTGATCGTTTTTTTTTTCAAACCATACATATGTTGAATATCTTGTAGCATCTGCACTGCTCTGCTCTGCTCTGCTCTCTCTCTCTTCTCTCTCTCTCTCTCTCTCTCTCTCTCTCTCTCTCTCTCTCTCTCTGACATTGTTTAAAACATACAGTTGTTGAATTTCTTATAGAATTTGCTCTGCTCTTCTCTCTCTCTCTCTCTCTCTCTCTCTCTCTCTCTCTCTCTCTATATATATATATATATATATATATATATATATATATATATATATATACCTGTCTATCTATCTATCTGACTTTGCGTATGTTCATAATATGCTCGCAGTGCTAAAAGACACGCGGGTGTGGTCAACATATTCTGCATTTCATTTCATGTGATGTTGAGGCAAGTGGTTTTATTTGTGCAGTTGTAATGTAATGGTGAAATACATAACAGTATTTGAAGACACGCTGTATAAGTCTGCTTTTATAATGATAGTAACTGTGACAAAAATGATTATGGTCACAATGATAATGACTACAGTTATCGCCATCATCATCGTCACAATTTAACACAGACACGTAGAACCTTGGCCACAAAGATGCATTACAAACACAACCACAAACACCGCGACCGATCAGCAACAGCATACGAACACCCCCAACCATAAATGAAATGGCTGTAGCACAACCATACAAAAGCCTACAGAAGAACAACAGAGAACAGCAACAACGGACAGAACGGTCATAACGTCACTCAGCCAAAACACATATGCAAACCACCCCGTACAGACGCAACCAGCGCCACGACCAACGCTACAGCTATTACACCACTGTGAACAAAACGACCAGCACGATGGAAGATTGACATTGACCTCCATAAGCCATAAACATAACCCAAGCTACAATCAACCTAACCACCACCACCGTTCACCCCTGCCCCTTTACTAGTTGGTTACATTCAGGTGCAACGTCCATGCCTTCTGAAGGTCATAGGGCAAATGCTAGCAAACGCCACACTAATGCCGCCAGGATGACAACACCAGAGCTGCCAGCCATCCCGTTTCAGCCGAATGTATTATGCTCAAACGCACGTCATTCCGTTCTTCCGCTTGACGTCAAAAAATTCTACTCGCGACAAAACAAAAAGTTAATTTATTCATTTGTTCGTTTGTCCATCTGCCATTCGTATAGCCAAAGAGCTGTTTGAAAACTTACGGCTCAGCGTCTTCGGCCGCCATCATGTCCAAACGATCTGATGGACCGATTAACCCTGAGGCAGAAAAGAAGAAAAAGAAATGAAAACAGAAGTGCAGATTGGGGTTCCTTTCTGCTGTCATGATGGGAGTGCTGCTGATCCCAGTCAGTAACTCGGCCTGTGGAAGTGTTCAGCCTTGTCAGGAAGAACCTTACAGATATTCGTCCCTCCTTGGGTCAAGACACTACAGAGGCACAGATGAGTCTGAAGTGCAAAAAATGAGCCAAGTCATAAGATGAAGCTTAGTGACAGTGTGCTTCTAAAAAGTGAAAGAGCAACAATGCGCTAGGTGGGACAGTGCTTCCATGACAGCACTTGACAAAATGGAAAGAAAATAAAAAGTTTGAAATGTCATTGTTTAGTTTGGGGTGCAGTAGCATATGTATTCCTCTCAGCTGTTAGAAATTCCTCACAGTTTTCAAAGATATTCCTATCAAGTCTCTTCAGAGGTTGGCAGCTGTGCAACACCTGAAACTAGGCAACGAAAATGGCCATTTTGTGTGTTCACACTGTGCGTCCGGGGATGGAACTCACAGACCCACCTAAAAACTCAGGAAAAAAAAAAGTTTCATTCGTTCGTTCGTTAGTTCTTTTGTTCATAAAGTCGTGCCACACAAAGTTTTATGAAGGGCTTTTTGAAGAAAAAAAAAGGTGTGTGTGTGGGGGTGGGGGGGTGAGGGGGGGGGTCAACATCAATGTGTAAAACGTTAGAAAAAGTTGGAAGGGGAGGGTGACAGAATGAGGATGGCGAGAATGGTGTTGCCATAAGTACTGGGTTTTTTTTTTTTTTAAGGCGACACACGCAAGCATACATACTTCAAGATTTGATTTTATTCATTTTCTTCAGATCAGAAAAAAGACAGGGGATGGGGTGGGGTAGAACCTTTTCATGGCGTCCTTTAAAAACATTGAACTATTCTACAAGCAGGAAACAAACATGGGACGACAACAAGTGAGAAACAGTTATTAATACAAGTGTCGCTCACTCTCCCACCCCTTCTTACACACCTCTCCCACACCTTCTTACACACCTCTCCACACCTTCTTACACACCTCTCCCACACCTTCTTACACACCTCTCCCACACCTTCTTACACACCTCTCCTACACCTTCTTACACACCTCTCCTACACCTTCTTACACACCTCTCCCACACCTTCTTACACACCTCTCCCACACCTTCTTACACACCTCTCCCACACCTTCTTACACACCTCTCCCACCTTCTTACACACCTCTCCCACACCTTCTTACACACCTCTCCCACACCTTCTTACACACCTCCCCACACCTTACACACCTCTCCCACCCCTTCTTACACACCTCTCCCACACCTTCTTACACACCTCTCCCACACCTTCTTACACACCTCTCCCACACCTTCTTACACACCTCTCCACACCTTCTTACACACCTCTCCCACCACCATTCTTAACACACCTCTCCACACCTTCTTACACACCCCTCCCACACCTTCTTACACACCTCTCCTACACCTTCTTACACACCTCTCCTACACCTTCTTACACACCTCTCCCACACCTTCTTACACACCTCTCCCACACCTTCTTACACGCCTCCCCAACCACAGGCATGGAAGAGGAAGGTAACTGGTGGGCGTGGGAAGAAAGGAGGGGGTGAGGGTGGTGATGATGGGGGGGGGGGGTGAGATCGAGCCAGACGCAGAAGGAATCAACGTGAGCGGGCACACAGCCACGTGAAGGGGCGGTCAGCGGTGGGGCTGACCAGTCGTGAAGTAGAGTCCTCTGTCGGCTTCATTGAGTCAATGGGGGATGACCCTGTCAGCGATAGTCCGTGTGATGGATCAATCTGTCCATGGACCTTGTCACTGTGCCCGTCAGCCTCTGTGTGTGTGTGTGTGTGTGTGTGTGTGTGTGTGTGTGTATGTGTGGTGTGTGTGTGTGTGTGAAGTGGAAGTCGGGGCTGTGGTGGTTAACAGAGAAGGTGGCCCAGGAAAGTGATGATGCGATGGGTCATAAGAATGGGGAAGGGTAGGATTGGATGGGTGCGAATACACAGGGCGAGGGGGATACAGGGTTAAGGTGAGGCTCAAAGTCGGGGAGTCCTACTCAGACCGATTGGTCCTCGAAAGCCCTGTGGCATTGCACTTGATGATTGGTTGTTTATTGCCTGCACAGTGTTGGCTGGACTGAGCCCAGTGAGGAAAGCGGCAGGGGAGTAGTTGTGAGGGGTGGGAAATACGCTTGCGGGTACAGGTCTGTGTTTCAGAGTACTCTGGGAATACCCTTCCTTTCCGAAAAATCGAAAATGAAATGTAGTTTCCTCCAGCTCACCACCATTCCTGACTCCTCAAACGGAGAGAGAGAGAGAGAGAGAGGCAGCTAATAAACAACCTGACTAACCAGGAGAGAAGAAACTGCGACTTTTCCAGGGAGGAGGTAAGCGTAGTTTACATTTACAACTCCTGGGCTTTATCACACACAAACATTTTTTTTTGTTTGGGATTCTCTGGGATTTTTTTCTGTTTGTTTTTTCAGTCCAGTGTGTGTGTGTTGTGTGTGTGTGTGTGTGTGTTGTTGCGTGTGTGTGTGGGGTGTGTGTGTGTGGTGTGTGTGTGTGTGTTGTGTGTGTGTGTGTGTATGTGTGTGTGTGTGTGTGTGTGTGTGTGTGAGAAAGAGAGAGGAGAGTGTGGTATCTGGGTTGTCTTCATCGGTGGTGCATAGACAGCGTAAATGGCCACTGTTCTAGTGTGGCGACTTCTTTAGGAGTGGAAAGCTGGATGGGTAATTTTACCTTTGACTACTGCTGTGAGTTCTTATAATCTTTTAGTCCCCCTGTCTCTGTCTTCTTGTCTCTTTGACTCTGTAAGCATATAAGATAAAACCACTCGTTGATCTTTCACCACAAGTGGAAATATTCGATATTTTTCCAGCTTTGGTCCCAAAAGATTTCTTTGGAGAAAACACGTGGTGCTGTGCAGGCTCTCTGATAATATGATCGGTAAAATCATGTTGAGAAAGAGAGAGGGAATATGAATATGACAACTTATTCAGGTGTAGGCTATTGCCTTATACTGAAAGGAAACACCTCTAGATATATTTGGTAAGTTGCCTCTTCATGACTTGCATTTGACTGCCACCTATGGGCTGAAAAGAGACGATGTTGGGTGCGAATGCGTCTAGGAGATCCAGAAAGCGAAGGATGGCATCATTGTAAAAAAAAAAATTAAAAAAAACCAAAGCAGCTGAAACCACGTCACAAATCGATTGTTTAAGAATTGAAAAAAAAAGTTAAAAAGCGACAACTCAGTAGTATACACCTTATTACCAAAAGGTCTGGTTCCTTCTCTCTGATTCTGGAATTTTGGGAAAATACCTATTTTTGATATGCTGCTTTCAGAAATAATGGAGATGTGAACTTAAAAATATCACACACACACACACACACACACACACACACACACACACACACACACACACACACACCCCCACGCACACACACACACACACACACGCACACCACACACACACACACCACACACACACACACACACCACAGACGACGCACACACACACCCACATACACACAACACAGTATACCCATCCACACAACAGCATACACACACAACACATTGGTGTGCACGCATTCACTCACGAAAACGTACTTGTGACAACACACGCCCATATACACATACAGCAGGTATAAGCCCATTCCAACGATACAGCATTAGCGAACACACATACATTTTTGTTCCAGTTAAAACGAAAACATCCCGTGTTAAAACAATGGCGGTCATCATGGTTGTTTTCGACTGTGATTGATTGTGTTCCTTTCCTGCAAACAGTGACGTCATGGCCAGCTCGACGGTCACTTTAACCTGTCTTATAGCATCGTGACGTGACGTGACGTGACGTTACCTTACGTTAGCGTAGTTATGAGGCGCCATAAGAAAAAAAAAACAGCGTTAGCAAACCTGTCGTTGTTTGCACTGTGCTATGATAAATGATGCTGCAGTGAAGAAAAATAACTTTCTTTCATCTAAAACACTGCCCAGTATATATATATATATATATATATATATATATATATATATATATATATATATTATATAAAATTTGAGGATGACAAATCAAATGGAATGGTAATGCGCTCTTGCTGGTTGACTGAGAAATAGGGGGGAAAAAAGCGCATAAAAACTGTTAATGCTGTCAGAAGAAAGTGATATCAATGCTGTGTGATTGATTTCTTTCACGATGACAGTGACTCCCGATTTTTTTTTTCTATAAATCATATTTTTAATACAAGTACTTTCCCATACCCACAGGCAAAGATATCAGCACGATGTGTGTGTGTTTGTGTTTGTGTGTGTGTGTGTGTGTGTGTGGTGTGTGTGTGTGTGTGTGTGTGTGTGTGTGTTTTTGTGTATTTGTATGTGTGCTGTGTATGTATTTTCGTGTGTATGTTTGTGTCTGTCTGTCTGTGTGTTCGTGTATTGTGGTGTGTGCATGCGTGTGCGTGTGTGTTGTGTGTGTGTGTGTGTGCCATTTTTTTATAAGAGAATTCTTATACACCTGTTGTGACACTTACTGATCCATTCAGTACTAAATGGAATCAGGCCCTAAATATATGTTGAACTATCTTCAAAGTATTTTAAAAGTAGCTAGCACTTGATTTTATGTATGACAGGTAATTTTTGTTTGAATGAAACGAAGAACGCTTGCACACGTTAGTTAAAGTATTTTATGTATGACAGGTAATTTTTGTTTGAATGAAACGAAGAACGCTTGCACACGTTAGTTAAAGTATTTTATGTATGACAGGTAATTTTTGTCTGAATGAAACGAAGAACGCTTGCACACGTTAGTTAAAGTATTTTGTGTATGACAGGTAATTTTTGTTCGAATGAAACGAAGAACGCTTGCACACGTTAGTTAAAGTATTTTATGTATGACAGGTAATTTTTGTCTGAATGAAACGAAGAACGCTTGCACACGTTAAAGTAATGACAGATCTCTGTCATTTTCATCCCCCTCTTTAGTTTCCCTCTGCTGAGCATGGACATCAAGATGGAAGTTTCAATCTGCGTTCATGTTCCTGCACATTATATGCAACGTTGAAAAAAAAAGTTAAATGTTAACGTTCCCATAGCTTATTGTTTGTAGGAACCGTGAAGGTCAGAGGTTCACGGTGCCAAGGGCACAGCATGATGTAAGGCAGAGGCAGTCACTCTCATTCGGCCGCCTTTAACCTTCTCTGAACTGAATCAAGAGACCTGTTTACTGCTGAATGGTCAGACTGTTTTCAAGCCGAAATAATCCGACCACACTTGTGGTTGGAACTCACGACAATCAGCTCCATAGACAAACGCCTTAACCATTACAATCAGCTCGTAGACAAACGCCTTAACCATTACAGTTAGCTCCATAGACAAACGCCTTAACAATTACAATCAGCTCCATAGACAAACGCCTTAACCGTTACAGTTAGCTCCATAGACAAACGCCTTAACCATTACATCAGCTCCATAGACAAACGCCTTAACCATTACATTCAGCTCCATAGACAAATGCCTTAACCATTACAGTCGCTCTTAGACAAACGCCTTAACCATTACAATCAGCTCCATACTCAAACGCCTTAACCATTACAATCAGCTCCATAGACAAATGCCCTAACCGTTACAATCAGCTCCATAGACAAACGCCTTAACCATTACAATCAGCTCCATAGACAAACGCCTTAACCATTACAATCGCTCCATAGACAAAGCCTAACCGTTACAATCAGCTCCATAGACAAACGCCTTAACCATTACAATCAGCTCCTAGACAAACGCCTAACCATTACAATCAGCTCCATAGACAAACGCCTTAACCATTACAATCAGCTCCATAAACAAACGCCTTAACCATTACAATCAGCTCCATAGACAAACGCCTCAACCATTACAATCAGCTCCATAGACAAACGCCTAACCATTAACATCCATACACGTCCATCATCCTTAGACAAACGCCTTAACCATTACAATCAGCTCCATAGACAAACGCCTGAACCATTACAATCAGCTCCATAGACAAACGCCTCAACCATTACAATCAGCTCCATAGACATACGCCTTTACCATTACAGTCAGCTCCATAGACAAACGCTCTAACCATTACAATCAGCTCCATAGACAAACGCTCTAACCATTACAGGCCCATCCAGACTTCAAACAGGGGGCAGAGTAGCAAAACCAAGCGAGTTATTTAGCCAAGATCGTCGGCGAGTGTTCATTACTTTATTTTCTTTCCATGCTGTCAGTACTTGGGCCCAGAATGCTACAAAACGACTGAGTTCTGTTCGTTTTTGTTTGTTTGATTGTTTGCTTTATCTTCGTACGTGTGAAGTGTGGTTTTGTTTTGAGGTAAGGATGCCTGGGAGGGCGGTATGTTTTCGGGAGTGGTTACATGCTGCCACGCTCAATATCATCACTATATAGATATGCAGTGATGGATGAGCGAAACGGGGGCTGTTGACACGTCCCACAGGTGCAGTCACTTATTCACAAGTTCAGGGGAACACAGACAGACCGACATGCTCCAGGCGACGGCGAAATCGGGCTCTGTCTGATTGTCGTGGTGGGCGGCCGCTTTTACGTGAAGAGCTTCATGGGACGACCATGCCATCAACGTGATAAGTGATGAATAAGATCAGATTATAGCCGTTGATCCTGGCTGCTTTTGGCGAGAGAAGGAAAATTCCGACGACGGGCAGATACTTGTTTCCTGCCTGGTCTTTCTTCCCTCCCGAGTCAGTTCCGTGGTCCCTGTCCTGTCCTTCCTGCACCCCCCCCCCCCCCCACACACACACACACACCACCCACCACTCACCTTTCCATTGCCCTCTATCTCCACCCCCCCCCACCCCCACCATCCACCTGCATTAGCTCAATGGCAGCATGCTAAAATTGGACTTGTCATCACCTTGATACATCATATTTTTTACCATGATTAAAATTCAAGTGATTCATATAAGATTACACACACACACACACACACACACACACACACACACACACACACGTGCACGCACACACACACACACACACACACACACACACACACACACCACACACACACACGCACACTGCGCTCGCGCAAACACACACGCACGCACATACTCACGCGTACGCTGTCGAGCACATGCAGAGCCTGATTTTTGTTTTATTAAATACAGGCATGCAAAAACAAAGTTGAAATGAACGGAGACATCAGAAGGATAATCATTAGCTTAACTGAGAACACAGCTATATGACGAGTGTGTGTGAAGTTCTCTAGTTCATGATTGAATGCAGCGCGTGAAATGGCCTCAAAGCCCTCCCGTTTGCCTATACCCTTAGACTGGATGTAATCCTCAGCAGAAACACTGTTCTCACGCACGGCGGTCCATTCGGCGGAATGGCTGGCACGCCATCTACAACGGATCAGGCCGTTCCCTCATGACGCGCCGGTGCTTTTCGTCATAATCACCCACCCAGGAACACGACCCCCACCCACCATCACCCTTAAATCTATCCTCACCCCCCCCCACTCCTCCACCCCCCCCCCCCCCCCCCCCCCCGAAGTCTCCAATTTCACTGCGGTTTTACGAGACTCTACTGTCTCTCCCACGTATGCCAGCTGAGACATTCTGACCCCTTCCCTCATCCTCACTCCATCCCCACCCTACCCACCCCAGCGTGGGCGCGCGCACACGCGTATGTGTGTATGTGTGATGCAGATGGAAAGGAAAAGGCATGGAAAGAGAGTTGCATGCAAGATGAAAATCGATAGTCATCATCATCACCTATCCCGGAGTCTTGAAGACCGTTGGGGCAACCAGCTTCCTCCATTCCTCCCGGTTCTCAGACGCTCTCAGACAGTTGCTGAGTGTGAGGCCAGGCCATGCACTGATGCTGTCCCCCCCCCCCCCCCCACCTCTTTCTCTGTCTTCCTCTCCTGCTGCCTCCTGGCACTGTTCCTTGTAGAATGGTTTGGGCAAGTCCTGTTCATCTTCATACCTGACCATACCATCTCATGTTCCTTCGTTTCACTGTGGACAACAGGTCTTCGTATGGTTCGATGGCTTGCCTTACTCTGGTCTGGGCAGTGTGGTCTTTGTATGAAATGTCAAGGATCTTGCGGAAGCATCCCATCTCTAATGCCAGAATCCTTCTCTCAAGGTCAGCTGTCAGACTCCACGTCTTACAGGCCTAGAGAAATGTGGTGATGATCAGGGAGCGCATCAATCTGATCTTGGAACTGATTGTGATGTTTCTGTTGTCCCAGGTGGGTCTTAGTCAGCATTGGTGGCCGGACAGCAGCAAACCCACGCTTTGCTGATGACGTCGATGGGATAGCAGAAGAGCAGGAACTAGCCCACCTAGCTAGCAACAGAAGAACAGGAACTAGCCCACCTAGCTAGCAACAGAAGAACAGGAACTAGCCCACCTAGCTAGCAACAGAAGAACAGGAACTAGCCCACCTAGTAGCAGGAGAAGAGCAGGAACTAGCCCACCTAGCTAGCAGGAGAAGAGCAGGAACTAGCCCACCTAGCTAGCAGGAGAAGAGCAGGAACTAGCCCACCTAGCTAGCAAAGAGAAGAACAGGAACTAGCCCACCTAGCTAGCAGGAAGACAGGAACTAGCCCACCTAGTTAGCAGAGAAGAGCAGGAACTAGCCCACCTAGCTAGCAACAGAAGAACAGGAACTAGCCCACCTAGTTAGCAGGAGAAGAGCAGGAACTAGCCCACCTAGCTAGCAACAGAAGAACAGGAACTAGCCCACCTAGTTAGCAACAGAAGAACAGGAACTAGCCCACCTAGTTAGCAGAGAAGAGCAGGAACTAGCCCACCTAGCTAGCAGGAGAAGAGCAGGAACTAGCCCACCTAGCTAGCAGGAGAAGAGCAGGAACTAGCCCACCTAGCTAGCAGGAGAAGAGCAGGAACTAGCCCACCTAGCTAGCAGGAGAAGAGCAGGAACTAGCCCACCTAGCTAGCAGAGAAGAACAGGAACTAGCCCACCTAGTTAGCAGGAGAAGAGCAGGAACTAGCCCACCTAGCTAGCAGGAGAAGAGCAGGAACTAGCCCACCTAGCTAGCAGGAGAAGAGCAGGAATAGCCCACCTAGCTAGCAGGAGAAGAGCAGGAACTAGCCCACCTAGCTAGCAGGAGAAGAGCAGGAACTAGCCCACCTAGCTAGCAGGAGAAGAGCAGGAACTAGCCCACCTAGCTAGCAGGAGAAGAGCAGGAACTAGCCAACCTAGTTAGCAGGAGAAGAGCAGGAACTAGCCAACCTAGCTATCAGGAAAAGAGCAGGAACTAGCCAACCTAGCAGAGCGCCTTGACACATTTTCTGAATGTTCTTTATAACATGCTATAGTTCTGCCTGTCCTTTATCAAGTGTAAACGCACGTATGCCCACTGCATAGGCCATGTGTGCGTGTGCGTGTACATAAAAGAAAAAAGACATGAACAAGTGAATGTGAATTACGAAAACTGCTTGAATACAGTCGAACTCGGGTCTCTCTCTCTCTCTCTCTCTCTCTCTCTCTCTCTCTCTCTCTCTCTCTCTCTCTCTCTCTCTGAGAGAGAAAGAGCGAGTGTAGCATCTAACGGAGCGCTATTCACACTTTGAAAGCGTTGGAACGATTGCGTGCCGTTTCTACGTGAAAGAAATAGGATGTTATAACACATCAGTATTATTTACAAATGTCTTCCTTTGCGCAAAATGGCTACTTATGACCAGTATTCCATTGCATGATGAACATATGTGGTTGTAACGTATTTCTCTTTTGTTAGGGGGCAAGGTCTAAGTCTTAGTGGACATTGCATGTTCGTATTCTGTCTGTCTGTCTGTCTGTCTGTTCTCTCCCTCTCTCTCTCTCTCTCTCTCTCTCTCTCTCCTCACCCTCACACACACACACACACACACACACACACACACCACACCACACACACACACCACACCACACACACACACACACACACACACACACACACACACACACACACACACACACACACACACTACATACATACAGACGCGCGCGCGCGCGCTTACCCCCCTCATGACGCAGTCTTGAATACAAACATTCCCTTCCACGAAACGCACATGGAAACCCACTTTCCGGGGGCGGCCTGTCCCCAGCGTGTGTGGGATCGAAGTCTCGGTCCACTCCATGCATTTCGAAAACGGCGCTTTCCCATCAGCTCCTCGTTCTCCTCGGCCATGTTTCCGTGTGGACGCATGCGCGAGTTTCAGCTGCTGTCGGTCAACAGACAAGATAGGCAGGTCACGAGGTTTTGTTTTTCCCGCTGCATGTTCAATAGTGCCCCCTCAAGCCGCCTTCCAAACCAAATATACAAAGATCGTGCGAAAAAGATATGTGCTGTATCTGTGCTGTGGGCAGTTCTCAATCAGATCTACTGAGAGTTTCTGGAAAGTCGGTGAAACGGGTTACGAGAGAGAGAGAGAGAGAGAGAGAGAGAGAGAGAGAGAGAGAGAGAGAGAAGGAGAGGGGGAGGGGCTGGAGGGGAGATCCGAGTGTGTGCGCGCGCGCGTGTGTGTGTGTGTGTGTGTGTGTTTGTGCGTGCGTGCGTGTGTGTGTGTTGGTGTGTGTGTGTGTGTGTGTGCGTGCAATCATGTGTGCATGTATGCGTGTGCGTGCAATCATATGTGTATGTTTGTGTGCGTGTGTGTCTGTATGTCTGTAAATGCATACATGTATGTGCGAGAGTGTGTGTGGGGGGGACGAGGTGGGGTGGGGGGGGGGGGGGAAGACAGGTGGCAGGGAGCGGGAGAGAAGCGAAAGTAGAAATGGTGAGAAACGAATGAACGAAATGTGCCGTATGTTTCCTTGCAACATCTCGGGTTTGCGATATTACGACTTGAGCCTCAACCGCTTCTTTCCAGATTTTCTGTAAGGAAATCAACATTTTCTTCCCCTTGGAGCTATTTTTAGCGCTCCGATGATGTGTCCGTCTGTCAGGAAAGAATTCAAAAACTAGGGACAGTTTGAACACAAATTGAAGATGAATTTGCAAAAGACCCTCTCATTTGGCGGATCATGGTGGATCAAAGTCAAAGCGATCCATGGTTCGGATCAAGTCAAAAGCGATCATGTTCGATAAAGTCAAAAGCGTTCCAGGTTGGATCAAAGTATATGTAGCCGGTCCGATGAGTGTCGCTGTCAGGAAGAGAATTCAAAACTAGGGGACCAGTTTTGAACCAACATTGAAAATGGAATATGGTCCAACAAAGACATCTCGATTTGGTGCGGATTCATGGTTCGGATCAAAGTCAAAAGGCGGATCCATGGTTCAGATCAAAGTCAAAAGGCGGATCCATGGTTCGGATCAAAGTCAAAAGGCGGATCCATGGTTCGGATCAAAGTCAGAAGGCGGATCCATGGTTCGGATCAAAGTCAAAAGGCGGATCCATGGTTCGATCAAAGTCAAAAAGGCGGATCCATGGTTCGGATCAAAGTCAAAAGGCGGATCCATGGTTCGGATCAAAGTCAAAAGGCGGATCCATGGTTCGGATCAAAGTCAAAGAGCGCGGATCCATGGTTCGGATCAAAGTCAAAGAGGCGGATCCATGGTTCGGATCAAAGTCAACAAGGCGGATCCAGGTTCGGATCAAAGTCAAAGGCGGATCCATGGTTCGGATCAAAGTCAAAAGGCGGATCCAGATCCGTTAGATGTTGGCAGAAGTCTGCGCCCTCCAGGTCCTAGTGGTTGGCAGAACGTGCTGCCCTCAAGTGCTTGTTTGAGGTAGGGATCTGTATGACATCCAGCACCAGCGTGTCACTGCAGGCCTCGGCAACAGTAGCTTTAGTTGAGTGTAGGGATCTGTATGACATCCAGCACCACGTGTCACTGCAGGCCTCACAACAGTGGCTTTCTGAGGTGTTTCACCTGATGGGAGTTTTTACTCGAAGGAAAGATTACTTTTATGTCACTGTACGTGGACCGCGATCACTTACCGTACACCATGCTTCGTCTAACCACGCCTTGCCATATGACGTCTCGCCTCATCATGGCTGGCCTAAACACTTGTTGAATCTCTCTGCTAGGGATCAAGTGAGATGAGATGTTGGAGTTGCTGCGCTCGTCAAGGGAGCACCTGCATATAAGCACGAAGGAGGCGATCCGTCGGTAAGCGAGGGCAAGGTCAGGCACGCCTGTTTAGTGTTCTTTCAGGCTGCACTGTTTTTGTTTTGGTTTTAACGACACAAATGCTTGCTGGCTAGTGAAAACCTCTCCTCTCTCTCTCTCTCTCTCTCTCTCTCTCTCTCTCTCTCTGACTGTGCTCACTGTGCTGAAATATGTGTGGATGTGCGCAACGTATTCGCATGTTGTTGGTTGCATATTTATAATGTACAGAGAAGAACTTTAATTTGTACAATTATGACTGTAAAGCTTCTGACGCTAAAGGGATACGTGTTATAAAAGTTTCCTATGATAATTTTGAGAACGGAAATATAAATAATGATAATAATGTATTGCTTTTCAAAACTCGTAAGTGTTGTTTTTATTCTTGTTCTTGTTTCCCAATCGACCACCCCTATTTGGACTTCTGGCCACAAAGATTTGCCACAAGCACAACTACAAACATCACAGCCAATCGGAAACAACATACACAAAACACCTACAACCACAGATGACACTTTCATAGCCACAGACACAACCACCAACAGATGAAAACAGCAAATGAGAAAATAACAACAGAGAACAACAGAAACGATCGTAACGTCAGTCGACCAAAACGGGAACACAGATCACTCATACAAACGCAACCACCGCCACAACCAACGCCACAGCCGGGACGCCCACCATGGACAACACAGCCACCAACGCTCACGGTCACAGATTCACGTCTACTTCCATCAGCCACAAACACAGCCAAAGCACATACAATCCAACCACCACCGCCTCCTGCCCTTGTCCTCTTTAACAGTTCGTTACAATAAGGTGTACCGCCCACGCCCACCTCATGTCATAGGGGAACCACTGATATCACCAGAATGATAATATGTTCAGATAGCCAGCAAAAGTGGCCTGTGTATGTGTGTGTGTGCGCGCGCGTGCGCCTATGTGTGTGTGTATGTGTGTGCGTGCATGTGTGTGTGTGTGTGTGTGCGTGCGTGCTTGTGCGCGCGCGCGCGCGTGTGTGTGTGTGTGTTAGGCGCCAAGGGGCTCGAAATCGCAGCCTCTACCTGCGAACTCGGGGGAGGGGGGTGAGTCTCACTCGTTCGTTCGTTCGTTCTTTTGTGTTAAAAGTCATGCCACATACAGTGTATGTAAAAACTAGTGATAAAAATGGTTTTGTAAACATAGCTTTTTTTCAATAGGAAGAGTGTGTGTTGTTTTGTTTTGTTTTATTTTATTTTATTTTTATTTTTTTATTTTTATTTATTTTTTTTGGGGGGAGGGGGGGGGGCGTGATGGGAAAAAAGAATGGCAAGAAAGATACTATTTTTGCTTCTTTGCTTTTGTTTTTTTTTTTCCGAACTATCTTATTAAAACTTTAAAAGCAATATATATATATATATATATATATATATAGATCAATGTGATTAAAATTCCTAAAACGATTTTGAGAGTGCTCAACCCCTTGGGGAGCAACAAATATATATATATATATATATATATATATTGCCAAATTCTACGTTTGGGAGACATTTAGCGTTTGACAACAGACATTAGAGAGACAAAAAATTTTAGGGAGACAATCCGGTGTCTCCTTTACGTTTCACAAGCGTCTAGTTCCCGCTTTAACCGTTTTAACCGCCAGATGGCTCTGCAATAGCCTTGAAAAGATCATGCCACCTACCCAAGACTGATCCATTTTGCGTTTGGGGGGGAAAGGTAAAAGAAAATTAAAAGTAAAATTTGGTGGTGTATACTTCACGGCAGTTGAAAAGTGACCTTTGGGAGTCACTTAGTTTTTCTTCAATTACTAATTAAAAAAGGGATATATTTTTATAAAATTACTGCAGGGAACATATTTTATGAAAGAATCCCAAGTTCTGATGACTTTAGCATCAGTAGTTTTTTACGATAAATCCCTACCCTAAGGAGACATTTTCATACCCTATATATATCTATATCTGAAAGGCTTTTTCAAAGACCATGTTTTGCTGCATGTGTGAAGTGGAAATGGTCCAGAAGGAAATAATCAGTAGTTTGATTTAGTTTTGATAAGACATTTTTGGAGTTATCAAGTTTATACTTTTTTGTCTCC
>CM065742.1:40460301-40477801 GCA_033310375.1 Conus canariensis
GGGCTTTTAGCGATGAATGAGTGAACCAGGGGCCGTTGACACATCCCACCGACGCATTCAGCCATTCACAAGTTCACTGAAACACACACAGACAGACAGACATGCTCCAGGCGTCAGTGATACCAGCATCTGTCTGATTACCGTGGCGGGCGGCCGCTTTTATGTGAAGAGCGTAATGGGACGACCATGCCATCAACGTGATGAAGGTTGAATAAAATCAGATTATAGTCGTTGATCGCGGTGGCTATCGGCCAGTGTTAAAAAAAAATTGACGATGGGCAGATACTTTTTTTCTTCCCTAGTCTTTCTTTCCTCTCTGGTCAATTACAGACCTCCCTGACCTGTCCTCCCTGGTCAATTACAGACCTCCCTGACCTGTCCCCCTGGTCAGTTCAGACCTCCCTGACCTGTCCTGCTGGTCAGTTCAGACCTCCCTGACCTGTCCTCCTGGTCAATCAGACCTCCCTAACCTGTCCTGCTGGTCAATTCAGACCTCCACTGACCTCACTGGTCATTCAGACCTCCCTGACCTTTCCCTGGTCAATTCAGACCTCCCTGACCTGTCCTCCTGGTCAATTCAGACCTCCCTGACCTGTCCTCCAGGTCAATTCAGACTCCCTGACCTGTCTGCCTGGTCAATTCAGACCTCCCTGACCTGTCCTCCCTGGTCAATTCAGACCTCCCTGACCTGTCCTCCCTGGTCAATTCAGACCTCCCTGACCTGTCCTCTCTGGTCAGTTCAGACCTCCCTGACCTGTCCTCTCTGGTCAGTTCAGACCTCCCTGACCTGTCCTCTCTGGTCAGTTCAGACCTCCCTGACCTGTCCTCCCTGGTCAATTCAGAGCTCCCTGACCTGTCCTCCCTGGTCAATTCAGACCTCCCTGACCTGTCCTCTGGTCAATGCAGACCTCCCTGACCTGTCCTCTCTGGTCATTTCAGACCTCCCTGACCTGTCCTCTCTGGTCAGTTCAGACCTCCCTGACCTGTCCTCCCTGGTCAGTTCAGACCTCCCTGACCTGTCCTCTGGTCAATGCAGATCTCCCTGACCTGTCCTCTCTGGTCAGTTCAGAGCTCCCTGACCTGTCCTCTCTGGTCAATTCAGACCTCCCTGACCTGTCCTCTGGTCAATTCAGACCTCCCTGACCTGTCCTCTGGTCAATTCAGACCTCCCTGACCTGTCCTCCTTGGTCAATTCAGACCTCCCTGACCTGTCCTCTGGTCAATTCAGACCTCCCTGACCTGTCCTCTGGTCAATTCAGACCTCCCTGACCTGTCCTCCCTGGTCAATTCAGACCTCCCTGACCTGTCCTCCCTGGTCAATTCAGACCTCCCTGACCTGTCCTCCCTGGTCAGTTCAGACCTCCCTGACCTGTCCTCTCTGGTCAGTTCAGATCTCCCTGACCTGTCCTGCCTGGTCAATTCAGACCTCCCTGACCTGTCCTCTCTGGTCAATTCAGACCTCCCTGACCTGTCCTCTCTGGTCAATTCAGAGCTCCCTGACCTGTCCTCTGGTCAGTTCAGACCTCCCTGACCTGTCCTCTCTGGTCAATTCAGACCTCCCTGACCTGTCCTCTGGTCAATTCAGACCTCCCTGACCTGTCCTCCTTGGTCAATTCAGACCTCCCTGACCTGTCCTCTTTGGTCAATTCAGACCTCCCTGACCTGTCCTCTGGTCAATTCAGACCTCCCTGACCTGTCCTCTGGTCAATTCAGACCTCCCTGACCTGTCCTCCCTGGTCAATTCAGACCTCCCTGACCTGTCCTCCCTGGTCAATTCAGACCTCCCTGACCTGTCCTCCCTGGTCAGTTCAGACCTCCCTGACCTGTCCTCTCTGGTCAGTTCAGATCTCCCTGACCTGTCCTGCCTGGTCAATTCAGACCTCCCTGACCTGTCCTCTCTGGTCAATTCAGACCTCCCTGACCTGTCCTCTCTGGTCAATTCAGACCTCCCTGACCTGTCCTCTCTGGTCAATTCAGACCTCCCTGACCTGTCCTCTCTGGTCAATTCAGAGCTCCCTGACCTGTCCTCTGGTCAGTTCAGACCTCCCTGACCTGTCCTCTCTGGTCAATTCAGACCTCCCTGACCTGTCCTCTCTGGTCAATTCAGAGCTCCCTGACCTGTCCTCTGGTCAGTTCAGACCTCCCTGACCTGTCCTCTCTGGTCAATTCAGACCTCCCTGACCTGTCCTGCCTGGTCAATTCAGACCTCCCTGACCTGTCCTCTCTGGTCAATTCAGACCTCCCTGACCTGTCCTCTGGTCAGTTCAGACCTCCCTGACCTGTCCTCTCTGGTCAATTCAGACCTCCCTGACCTGTCCTCTCTGGTCAATTCAGACCTCCCTGACCTGTCCTCTCTGGTCAGTTCAGACCTCCCTGACCTGTCCTCTGGTCAGTTCAGACCTCCCTGACCTGTCCTCCCTGGTCAATTCAGACCTCCCTGACCTGTCCTCTCTGGTCAATTCAGACCTCCCTGACCTGTCCTGCCTGGTCAATTCAGACCTCCCTGACCTGTCCTCTGGTCAATTCAGACCTCCCTGACCTGTCCTCTCTGGTCAATTCAGACCTCCCTGACCTGTCCTCCCTGGTCAATTCAGACCTCCCTGACCTGTCCTCTCTGGTCAATTCAGACCTCCCTGACCTGTCCTCTGGTCAATTCAGACCTCCCTGACCTGTCCTCTCTGGTCAATTCAGACCTCCCTGACCTGTCCTGCCTGGTCAATTCAGACCTCCCTGACCTGTCCTCTGGTCAGTTCAGACCTCCCTGACCTGTCCTCTCTGGTCAATTCAGACCTCCCTGACCTGTCCTGCCTGGTCAATTCAGACCTCCCTGACCTGTCCTCTGGTCAATTCAGACCTCCCTGACCTGTCCTCTCAGGTCAATTCAGACCTCCCTGACCTGTCCTCTCTGGTCAATTCAGACCTCCCTGACCTGTCCTCTGGTCAATTCAGACCTCCCTGACCTGTCCTGCCTGGTCAATTCAGACCTCCCTGACCTGTCCTGCCTGGTCAATTCAGACCTCCCTGACCTGTCCTCCCTGGTCAATTCAGACCTCCCTGACCTGTCCTGCCTGGTCAATTCACAGCTCCCTGACCTGTCCTCCCTGGTCAGTTCAGACCTCCCTGACCTGTCCTCACTGGTTGCAAAGTGAGATGACTGCAGGCGGAAATCTAAACAAATATTAAATAAATGTTAGCGAACCGCCCAGAGAAACGTAGACAAACGAGTCACAAGACAAAACACTACACGTTTCGACCTCTTAGGTCTTCTTCAGGCAAGATACAAACAAACAGGACAACGAAAATTCGCTTAGCTTCGATCGCTTCAGAGTTCAGCGCAAGGAAGGCGTTGAATGACAATGGTTCTCATTCGCCATCCCACAACATGTGCCCTTCCCTCGCCATTCGCCTGGTCAGAGGTTACCATCCCACAACATGTGCCCTTCCCTCACCTTTCGCCAGGTCAGAGGTCACCATCCCACAACATGTGCCCTTCCCTCGCCATTCGCCTGGTCAGAGGTCACCATCCCACAACATGTGCCCTTCCCTCGCCATTCGCCTGGTCAGAGGTCACCATCCCACAACATGTGCCCTTCCCTCGCCATTCGCCTGGTCAGAGGTCACCATCCCACAACATGTGCCCACCCACGCTCACCCTCAAATCAACACACGCACGCACGCAGGCAGGCAGGCAGGCACACACGCACGCACGCACGCACGCACGCACGCACGCACACACACACACACACACACACCACACACACACACACACACACACACACACACACACACACACACACACGCCCGCGCGCGTGAGATTGTACGCACGCACGCTCACACACATTCTCCTACTTTCTCTCTCTCCTCTCTCTTCTCTCTCTCTCTCTCTCTCTCTCTCTCTCTCTCTCTCTCTCTCTCTCTCTCTCTCTCTCTCTCTCTCTGACCCACACACACACGCACGCGCTCGTGCTTACGTGTGCGCGCTTTCCCTAAAATAACGCTCTCTTGTGCGCAATATTCAGTTTCACGGAAAGCACATTGGAAGTTATGTCATCCCTGTCTGTGTGAGATGGGAGTGTAATTCTCTCCCATCGGTTCGTCGTTTCCCACAGACAGGTCTCCGTGTGGACAGTTCTTTGTTTCCCACAGGCAGATCTCCGTGTGGACAGTTCTTTGTTTCCCTCTGACAGGTCTCCGTGTGGACAGTTCTTTGTTTCCCACAGACAGGTCTCCGTGTGGACAGTTCTTTGTTTCCCACAGACAGGTCTCCGTGTGGACGGTTCTTTGTTTCCCACAGACAGGTCTCCGTGTGGACGGTTCTTTGTTTCCCACAGACAGGTCTCCGTGTGGACGGTTCTTTGTTTCCCACAGACAGGTCTCCGTGTGGACGGTTCTTTGTTTCCCACAGACAGGTCTCCGTGTGGACAGTTCTTTGTTTCCCACAGACAGGTCTCCGTGTGGACAGTTCTTTGTTTCCCACAGACAGGTCTCCGTGTGGACAGTTCTTTGTTTCCCACAGACAGGTCTCCGTGCGGACGGTTCCTTGTTTCCCACAGACAGGTCTCCGTGTGGACAGTTCTTTGTTTCCCACAGACAGATCTCCGTATGGACAGTTCTGTGTTTCCGACAGACAGGTCTCCGTGTGGACAGTTCTTTGTTTCCCACAGACAGGTCTCCGTGATGGACAGTTCTTTGTTTCCCACAGACAGGTCTCCGTGTGGACAGTTCCTCGTTTCCCACAGACAGGTCTCCGTGTGGACGCATGGCCATGTCAGCAGAATGAAAGGGTGTATCTGGGATCCGTTTGACCTTGGCGGATGTCTGCGCTCTCCTGAGTGCCAACCTTACAGAATTTTGAGATTGTTAAGATGTCCGGCACAGGCGTTTCATTGTAGACTTCAAGGACAGTGGCTTTCCGAGATGTTTTATCTAAAGTGATTTTTTTTTCGAACGATTTTTTTTTTCTCATTGATACGTGGATCTTGACCAGTTCTGCACACAGAGCTTCGCCTGGTCATGTCTTGCCAAACAAGGTCTCGCCTTAATCACGGCTCGCCTAATCTGTGCTCGCCTATACACCTGTCGAATTTGTTGTAGTCTGCTGGGCTACAAGCAACATCACCTTACCTTAGCTCAATGTCATGACGGCCCTGATATGGTGGCACTGTGTAGTCTGCTGGGCTACAAGCAGCATCACCTTACCTTAGCTCAGGAAAGGGAGCATCCGCCGTAAATCACGTGAAGACTGGTTAGGGGAACCGTGATGAGGTGAGGCAAAGAGAGGCGCCCTCCCCCCTCCCCCCCCCCTCTCCCCCCCCCTCCTCCCCCACCCCCACTCGCCCCCCCCCCTCCCTCCCCCCGAGCAATTTCGTTTCAGATTAGTGTGTTCCATTCAGAGACCGATTTTATTTCTTCGGTTGCAACTAAACATGTTGGAAGGCAATTAGATATTGATCCGTGTGTGTGTGTGTGTGTGTGTGTGTGTGTGTGTGTGCGTGCGTGCGTGCGTGCGTGCGTGCGTGCGTGTGTGTGTGTGTGTGTGTGTGTGTGTGTGAGTGCGCGCGCGCACGCGTGTGTGTGTGTGTCTATGTGTGCATATGCAAGTGTGTGTGTGTGTGCGCGTGTGGTGTGTGTGTGTGTGTGTGCGTGTGCGTGTGCTCCTTTTATTGAAAATGTCGAAGTGTGTTCAATGTATTCACTTCACGGTGTTTTCGTTTAGGAAGTGTTTGGGCGAATGTTGTTATAGTGCAATTATAATGTGATTGTAAAGAGCGTAGTACCATACAATAATTACTATGGAATAAACACCCTTTGATACTACTACTACTACTGCTACTACTACTGCTGCTACTACTGCTGCTAATAATAATAATGATAATAATAATAATGATGGTAATGATAATAATAATAGTAATGATAATAATGATAAAGATATAATGATAATAATAATGATACTACTACTACTACTAATGATGATGATGATAATGATGATGATAATGATAATGACCCAGACGAACACGGCCGCAAGGAATTCCACAAACATACGCCATAAAACCAGCCGCCGTGGCGAAGTGGTTAGCGTCGCGGACTCCCGGCTGGGAGGTCGTGGGTTCGAATCCCATCAGAAGTCATGTGGGTTTTTCCTGCCCGACCGGCTCCTACCCAGAGTTGAGTTGCTGCGGACTCAGTTGGGAAGACTGGGACCACACAGTCGAGTTTCATCCACTTAATGGATGCGTTTCTGAGAGTGTTGCTCAAATTTCCTGACCAACACTGCAGGTGCCTGTATCTCTCGGGCCTGGTTGACGCCGGGATATATTATGCAAGGAAGCGTAGAGTACAGCCCTGTCATGTAGTCTCAGACCGAAATGGAAATCCGTAGCATCATCTTAATCATCCTCATTGTCATCGATCAGCATAAAAAAAAGGAAAAAAAAAGAAGAAAATGTCTCAAATTCTGTGGCCCTTCATACCCTGCTCTCATGGTGACCTCAATTTCGATGTCCTCTCCACGTCTGTGGCCTTGGTTTGGTTCCGTCGGGGTCACCGGTATCGGCGAGTCCATGGGGGCTGTCGTTGGACGGACGTGGTGGCGCCCTCCGGAGGGAGAGCTCACTCATGCCGGCTCCGCGACTAAGCAATTATTGTCGTCAGTAGGGGCTTAGTAGGTGGTGTCCTGCGTATATTAGATCAGAACAGGCGCCACTGAACACCACCGAAGTGACTCGGCAGCAGTGCAGTGTCTCCTCCGGTGGGTTGCCTCTTGACGACTTGACATTGACTGCTCCCTGTGGATTGCCGGTGCCGGGGCTGCGGCGGGGCCGACCGGGCTGTGGTTGTGGACAGGGCGTCGGAATGAGCGGCGTGGGTGCACTGCCTCTGAGGTGGCGCAGAGGTTGGGACAGCAAAAAAAAAAAAAAAAAAACCAACATACGCCATAAAGCACAACGCCGCAAACCTCACAACCAATCAGAAACAACATACACACAAACGCTTACAACCAGAGACAAAACGTTGATAAACACTAACACAACCACAACAAAGCAAGCAAACCACGAAAGAACAACAGAGAACGAAACAGCAACTGAGACGATCGTGACGTCAGTCAACCAAAACGCAAACTGCAAACCACCCATACAAACGCAACCACACCACAACCAGCAAACACTTCAGCCGCAACAGCCAATATGAACACGTCTTCCAGTACGATCGAAGATTCACCTTTCCCTCCATAAGTCACAAACAACCCGAAACACAGCCAACCGAACCACCATCAACCACCTGCCCCAGTCCCTTGAGTTACTGACATCCAGGTTCAACGGTATCTAACACAACCACCAGAACTAAAACAAACTGAGATAGGCCGCGAAAATTGCCAATTTGTTTGTCTTTTCTTTTTCTTTTTTCTTTTCTTTTTTTTTTTTTTTTTTGGGGGGGGGAGGGGTGAGGGCAGGGGGGAGGGTGTGGAGTGGAACTCGCAGCTTCTACCTGCAAACTCGGGGAAGCGGAGGGTGTGTGTGTGTGTGGTGGGGGGGGGGGGGGGGGGGAGTCTCATTCGTTCGTTCTGTGCAAAAAGCCCTAGCATACGTTGTGTGTACGACAAGTGGTTGGGGGGGGGGGTTATAAACATAGATTCAGTTCTGTTCACGTTGTTTGCAGCCTAGCCAACTGCAAACGGCAACATAAATACATAGATGGTTAAAACTCTAGAACAACAGGGAAAGCGTATGACGGAATGAGAACGGCGGAATGGGTATATTTACGAGTACTAGTGTGTGTGTTGTTGTTTTTTAACAGAAATAACCACGAACATATATTTTCCGAATTTATTCACGTGAAATTGGAAAAAAAAAAACACACAAACAAAAAAAAAAGCAGAGACTAACTCAAAAAAAAAAAATACTGGGGTGGGGTGGGATGGGGGTGGGAGTCAAACCTTCGCAGGATCACGTTTTAAAACACTGAACCACTTTCAATCCCGGAATCAAGGCACGAGACAGAAACAAATGAGAAACGACAATCAATACGTCTCGCTCGTTCTCGTTTGCCTCTTCACTCCCCTGGTCAGCCAGCTAGTTTCACCGCCACCCTCCCGACCACAGTCCCGGAGGAGGGAGGTGACAGTAGGCATGAGAGGGAGGGAAGCGTTGGGGGCGGGGGGGGGGGGGGAGGAGGGGGTGGCAGGTAGCGAGGCAGACGCAGACGGAATAAACATGTGCGGGCAAACAACTACATAAAGGGTCGATCAGCGGCGGGGTGATTTGCACAGTCGTTCGGCGAATTCTTCCGTCAACCAGTCAGCTTCATTAAGCAAATGGGGGATAGACTCTGACAGCGATATTTGTTCGGTTGATAGATCACTCTGTGCATGCGTGTGTGTGTGTGTGTGTGTGTGTGTGTGTGTGTGTGTGTGTGTGTGTGTGTGTGTGAGGGAGGGAGGAGGGGAGGAGGGAGAAAAAGGCGGGGGATGATGAAGAAGGTGGTGTAGTAGAGTGGTCGCTCACAAAAAATTAATGCGCCAAGGCTTTGCGTCAGGAGTCAAGTATTTATATTATAGACTGGCGCAATCAGGTTGTTTTGAGAATTTTACCTGTATCTGAAAGTGTTTTTTACTCATTTTCTTTCCTATGGCCATCAAGGTACAAGCCAGGTTGTTCCAAGCAGACAGATTAAGAATCAAAGGAATGGAACTATTACGGGATATTCAGCTGGCGCAATGATAGGGTCACGGGGGATTGCAAAGGTCTGGATTGTGACGTCAACTAAGGGGAAGGTCATGTATTTAAATATTGCATGTGATTTCATCAGTGTAAATCTCCCAGATCGACAGAAATAATTTGTTGGGAATGTTTTTTGTTTTTTTGTTTTGTTTGTTTGTTTTGGTTTTGTTTGTTTGTTTTGTTTTTTCTTTTTCATATGTCAGTTTAACATTAAATGCTGGCACAAATTTATGGTAGGCCTGGAAACGCTTGCATGAATTATGTGATATTTCAGTGCAACATCCTAATTGTGACGTGTAGCCAGAGGAAAGGCGATGGGCCGGAAGAGGAGGGATTGCATGGAGAGAGAGTGAGGCGGGGGGTGGGGGGGGGGGGGTGGGAGGGGACAGAACTGGCGATTCGTTCTCTGAGCCCTTTATCCCGTGCTTTGTACCAAGGTCGTGGTGTCCTTCGGTAAGACGAGATGTGGTTCACTGTTTGAAAATGCCTGCATGGTTTTGATAGGACCGAGTCAGTGCAGTAGGAAGCAGTTGGAAATGGTGAGGTGGGGGAGGGGGGAGGAAGGGGGGTAGGCAGTCTGCTTGCTCACCATGGATCATTAGTCAAAGTATTTTACGAGTGCCCCCTCCCCCAGCCCCCACTTTCTGTTTTTCTGGGGTGGGTGGGGGGGGGGGGGGGGGGCTTTTTTTCCTGAATGGGGATGCCTGGGTTTTTCAATGTATATCTCTGCCTCCCGGAAATTCTATGTCAGTGATTTCCCCTTCTCTGCCACTTCCTTTGCTCCCCCCTCCCCCCCCCCCCCCCCCCCCCCACCCCACACCACACACACACACCACACACACACCACCGCCCTTTTTTTTTTTAATATCATGTTACGCTTGTCCATGGGAGGGAAGGTGGTGGTGATCGGTTCAATCTCTTTAGGCCAGTCAACTGTACTTTTATGTGCTTTTTTGTTTGGTTTTTGTGTTTGTTTGTTTTTTTTTTTCTCTCGTTACAATTTGTAACGTGCCAGCTTTTTAGGTTGTGATGTGTCAACTACACAGTGAGTTTCAAAACGGAGTGACTGAGGGCGGAAAATGAAGCAAACTTTAGAGAGAGAGAGAGGGGGTTAGTTACCGCCAAGGTCATAGACAAACAAAGTACAGGACAAGACAATGCATTTCGACCTCTTGGGTCTTCTTCAGGCAAAAACAAATAACTTTTAGGACAGTGGAAACGAAGAACGAGAAATCGCTTTTCTTCTCATATTCGCGCACGATCAAAATGGCCGCCGGACGGAAACCACAGTGAGGTTGTACATACGGTCTACCGTGCTGTCTGTTCGGCTGTGGCTGTTTGTCCATGGGGCCTCTTTTTTGCAGCACCGTTCATGTGTGTGTGTGTGTGTGCGTGTATGCGTGCGTGCGTGTATGCGTGCGTGCGTGCGTTGGTGTGTGTGTGTGTGTGTGTGTGTGTGTCGTCTGTCTGTCTGTCTGTCTTCTGTCTCTTTAGGTGTTAGTTTTTTTTGTTTGTTTTTTTGTTTTTGTGTTGTTTTTTTTAATGTTTTTTTCCCCTTTTGTCAATTTTCTGTTGGTGGTGGTGGTGGCGGCATTAAGGGGGTATTTAGGGTGGGTGGCGGTGCGGTGTAAACTGAGTGTGAAACATTAAGGGGGTATTTAGGGTGGGTGGCGGTGCGGTGTAAACTGAGTGTGAAACATTAAGGGGGTATTTAGGGTGGGTGGCGGTGCGGTGTAAACTGAGTGTGAAACATTAAGGGGGTATTTAGGGTGGGTGGCGGTGCGGTGTAAACTGAGTGTGAAACATTAAGGGGGTATTTAGGGTGGGTGGCGGTGCGGTGTAAACTGAGTGTGAAACATTAAGGGGGTATTTAGGGTGGGTGGCGGTGCATTGTAAACGTGTAGTGATGAGAAACATTAAGGGGGTATTTAGGGTGGGTGGCGGTGCGGTGTAAACTGAGTGTGAAACATTAAGGGGGTATTTAGGGTGGGTGGCGGTGCGGTGTAAACTGAGTGTGAAACATTAAGGGGGTATTTAGGGTGGGTGGCGGTGCGGTGTAAACTAGGTGTGAAACATTAAGGGGGTATTTAGGGTGGGTGGCGGTGCGGTGTAAACTAGGTGTGATACATTACGGGGGTATTTAGGGTGCCGTCAGTACGACATTGATGTATGCTCTTTAAAGTTATCAATAACTTTCTTGTCATGTTGTAAACAGTGTGAATTGTGCCAGCTGCTCTGTTGTTCGTGCCTTTTGCAGGACGGGGCTTTATTTTACTGTGTGGTGTGCACCCTGACAGAGCCCATGCTGGTGGGCTGGCATGTCGGACACAGTGCCTTCAGAGTGGTTCAATTCTCGTCGTGGGACGTGCGTGAATACTCCGGTGGCACAAACTTCGCTGTCACCACAGAGAGAGAGAGAGAGAGAGAGAGGAGAGAGAGAGTATTAAATGCATGGCTACCGTGTTCGTAAACCTGGTTTTTGTTTAACCCTTTGTTATGAGTTGCAGTTTTAACGTTCTCTCTCTCTCTGTCTCTCTCTTTCTCACTCTCGCTCTCTCTCTCTTCTCTTCTCTCTCTCTCTCTCTCTCTCTCTCTCTCTCTAAGTCTCAAAATGGCAATACGACAACAGCAAGGCTCGGTGCTGGCTATGTGTCATCTCCAGGTGAAGGGACACTACTGTTGCAAGATTGATAGTGTGTTGCGTGGGGAGAGAGGGAGGGGGGGGAGAGAGAGAGAGAGAAAGAGAGAGAGAGAGAGAGAGAGAGATCTACAATCCCCTATTCAGCCTAAGTGTACATAGATGAGCGAGAGAGTAAGCTTGGTAAATGATGGCAGTGTCCTGTGTCTGTTGGATCAGAACAGGCGCCACTGAAGGAACGCCACCGAAGTGACTCGGCAGCAGTGCAGTGTCACCTCCGGTGGGTTGCCTCTTGACGACTTGACATTGACAGCTCCCAGTGGATTGCTGGTGCCGGCGCTGGGCCGGGCTGTGGCTGTGGAGGGGTGTCGGAATGAGCGGCGTGGGTGTGGCTGTGGACGGGGTGTCGAAATGAGCGGCATGGGTGCACTGCCACTGAGGTGACGCAGAAGATGGGACAGCAAGAAAAAAAAAAGGAAAGAAAACAAGAAAAAAAAATGTCAGCATTCCGTTTCATTCTTCATTCATAGTTTTAAAGTGTCATGAAGGAAAACAAACATTTCAATCTGGCAACAGTAGAATGGTTTCGTAGGCCCCCATGGGCATACAACCCCCTCAGAAAAGACTGATGGTGCTCTCTACAGACAGTCTGTAGCGTCTCACCATGTAGCTGCTAAATCAGAACAACAACGAAAAATGGCTTCTTATGAATTGTGGCTAGGTCAAAAGGTGTAAAAGTCTTTCTCCAAAATCAGAAGAATGGCCCAGAAGGACAGGTGGGAAAAAAAAAGAAGAAAAGATAGACAACTCATAGAAAGAAGAAGAAGAAAAAAAAAAGAACGGTTATAGAGAGGGCGGAAAGTAGAAATGGCTAGCACAGATCTTCCCGTGAGTGGGTGACTACTCAACCAGCCCCCGACAACCCCGTAGGAGCAGTGACAGAAAAAAATAACTGGGCACAGGATGCGTTTTGATTCGTTTACGCTGGGAACTGGAAGACTGTGAACACAGGATGTCTGTGCATTTGTTGTATACGAGATAAATATGAACTGTTAAGTCATTGCGGCGTTTGGAGTGTGTTCTGTGTGCATGTTTCCATGCATGTGTGCTGTTATGAATTCATATATCGCATTTTTTTTGTGTTCCACATGTGTTCATTTACGTGAGTGTGCATGTTGAGATTTTTTCCATGGTTCTTCTCTGTGTGATGTAACGCACACGCGCCACATGGTTATTTCGTGTGTGTGTGTGTGTGTTAGTGTGAATCGGCCATTGTTGTTGTGGTGACCATTTTCATGTCGAGTGTCGACGGGTTCGAACAGTGGCCGACCGTCCTGTGAGACTGGTTAACGGCCGCCGCTTTCCTATCGATCCTCCCGCAGTCCATTGTCCCCCGGTCCTCCTCCCTTCTTCCCTCGCTCCCTTCCTCCACCGCTCCCCCTCCGTCCTTCCCACTCTAAACCCCACTCCCACATCTTTCCTCCTTGAACACGCACGCACGCGCGCGCACACACGAACGCACACACGCATACATACATGCACACAGACGCGCGCACGCATGCAAGCACGCAGACGCGCGCGCGCGCGCACACACACACACACACACACACACACACACACACAACGCACGTACACACACACGCGCGCGCGCGCACAGAGAGAGAGAGAGAGAGAGAGAGAGAGAGAGCCCCTGGCCGCTGTAGTTTCTCAGAGACAATGACGACAATGGTGGTTGGAGCAGGAATGATGGGAGGGGGTAGGCAGCTGAGCGAATGAAGAGAGAGGTGTAGGGTGGGGGTGAGGACTGTCGGAGGGGGTAGGCAGCTGAGCGAATGAAGAGAGAGGTGGTAAAGTCTTAGAGAGATGTATTCACAAACATGTATTTAATTTTTTATCATCTAATCAACTTATTTCATCTTCTCAGTCTGGATTTATCCCTAGAGACTCTACCGTCAATCAGCTGCTCTGTATATATAATGATCTGTGTTCCTCTTTTGATAATGGTACAACAACGCAAGCCGTTTTCCTTGACATTTCCAAAGCTTTTGATCGTGTCAGCCACAAAGGTCTCCTGCATAAAATGAAAGCCATTGGCATACGAGGTAAATTACATGAATGGTTTACTGATTATTTATTAAATCGTACTCAAGCAGTTACCATAAAAGGCGAAAAATCTATATATAAGAGAATTCCTTCTGGTGTCCCACAAGGTTCAGTACTAGGCCCGCTCCTGTTTCTTGTATATATCAATGATATTGTAAATGAAATCCAATCCAACATAAAACTTTTTGCTGATGACACGAGCATGTATTTATCACTCGATAATCCCAATCTCCGCGCTGAAATACTTAATGCTGACTTGGAAAAGATAAACTCATGGGCTAAAACTTGGAAAGTAAAATTTAATGTCGAGAAAACAGAATTGTTGAATTTCACTCGCAATAGGAATGTGATATTGCCTCTTACATTTGGTTCTACAATTCTACAAGGTACTAACAAGCATAAACACCTAGGTATCATTCTTCAAGATGATTGCAAATGGGATGAGCACATAAAACATATAATGACCACTGTTACAATGTTAATTTCATGTCTAAAAAGCTATAAATATAAGTTAAGTAGAAAAGCTCTCGAAATCTTATACAAATCCTTTATATTGCCACACTTCGATTATGCCGACATTGTCTGGGATAATTGTACTGAGACGCAATCGCAGCATCTGGAAAATTTGCACCTGGAAGCTCTAAGAATCATTACAGGCACTGTTCGTGGAACAAACCATCAAAATTTATACAAAGAGTCTGGTTTCTGCCCATTAAAGGAAAGAAGAAAACGGCATAAACTAATACAGTACTATAAAATGATTAATGGCCTAAGCCCCAATTATTTAGTACATCTTATTCCTTCTCTAGTCTCGGACAGAAACCCTCACCACAGGCGAAGGCCTCTAGAACGCACAGTAATGAAATGTAAGACAGAGCTATATAAAAAATCGTTCGTCCCATCCGCAACTCAATTATGGAATGCACTACCTGACTACATTAAAACTAGCAACTCCTTGAGCCAACTGAAACGATATCTGTCTATTGATGACGCTATAGTTCCACCATACTACTATTTTGGTAAAAGAAGAGAACAAGTAATTCACTGCCAGCTCCGTTTAGGTATGAGTGATCTAAAAACGATATGGTTAACCGACATCTGGATAATAATCCTTCTTGTAGCTGTGGCAATGGGAGAGAAACAGCAGAACACTATTTGTTATTCTGTCCCCTATTCAATATAGTTCGTGAAAATACAATTTTGACTCTTCCACAGAATTATACCCAATTACGTTTTCTTTTAGAAGGTAGCCGTGATCTTCAACCTGATGTGAATTCATTAATATTTGGAAAAGTACACCAGTTTATCTCCGAATCGAACCGATTTCAGCCCTGACTTTCTCATTTAAAGAAAAAAAAAAAAAAAAAATCATTTTTGCCTTCTTCATATTTTACTTTCTGTAACTTTATAGTTTGGCTCTTATTTATTCATTATGATCCATTTCTTTACTCTTGCAATAAGAGGCTGACAAACAAGTCGATTGGCCCAAGACGTAGTTTACTGGATAGATAGTTTGTTTACTTACTGATTAGCCAGCGTCATCGCTAAAATTAGTAAATCTTGTTTCTGTTTAAGCGATCGATGTCATAGTGTCTTCGAATGGGAAGAAAAACAATAACGGGAAATGGAAAAAAATGAAAAGGGGAAAAGAAAAGAGGGGAAAAAAGGAAAAAAAAAGTTAATCAAATTGAACAACTATACTTCAACACAATACTTAGGGAAAAGATGGTTTCTGTCCTAAACTACTTTACGTTATTGTATAAGTTTCTCTCGAGTTTGTAAAGTGTTCACATATTCTTGTTGATGATGTGATTGCTGTTTCCACTCCCTTCCTCCCATTTTCCATGTTATTCATTTTATTTTTCAGCTACTGTGTCTCTTTTTTCGGCTCTTTTTTGTTTGTTTTTTTTTTGTCTGTTTGTTTTTGTTTTTCTTTTTCAATGTTTCCTTATAAAAAAAAAAATCGCAAGCACGAAGTGAACTGTTTATTATATTGTGAACGTATTTAACCGCCAATATATTGTGAATGTCAATTTAAGCACAGTATAAGCCTAGGGCTTGTTGTTGCTCATTCGTCCTGTCAATTATGAAGGTATTCTGTTCATTTGTTTCCGAAAATAAAAGTTATTTAAACCAAGAGAGAGGTGTAGGGTGGGGGTGAGGACTGTCGAAGGGGGTAGGCAGCTGAGCGAATGAAGAGAGAGGTGTAGGGTGGGGGTGAGGACTGTCGGAGGGGGTAGGCAGCTGAGCGAATGAAGAGAGAGGTGTAGGGTGGGGGTGAGGACTGTCGGAGGGGGTAGGCAGCTGAGCGAATGAAGAGAGAGGTGTAGGGTGGGGGTGAGGACTGTCGGAGGGGGTAGGCAGCTGAGCGAATGAAGAGAGAGGTGTAGGGTGGGGGTGAGGACTGTCGGAGGGGGTAGGCAGCTGAGCGAATGAAGAGAGAGGTGTAGGGTGGGGTGAGGACTGTCGGAGGGGGTAGGCAGCTGAGCGAATGACGAGAGAGGTGTAGGGTGGGGGTGAGGACTGTCGGAGGGGGTAGGCAGCTGAGCGAATGAAGAGAGAGGTGTAGGGTGGGGGTGAGGACTGTCGGAGGGGGTAGGCAGCTGAGCGAATGAAGAGAGAGGTGTAGGGTGGGGGTGAGGACTGTCGGAGGGGGTAGGCAGCTGAGCGAATGAAGAGAGAGGTGTAGGGTGGGGGTGAGGACTGTCGGAGGGGGTAGGCAGCTGAGCGAATGAAGAGAGAGGTGTAGGGTGGGGGTGAGGACTGTCGGAGGGGGTAGGCAGCTGAGCGAATGAAGAGAGAGGTGTAGGGTGGGGGTGAGGACTGTCGGAGGGGGTAGGCAGCTGAGCGAATGAAGAGAGAGGTGTAGGGTGGGTGAGGACTGTCGGAGGGGTAGGCAGCTGAGCGAATGAAGAGAGAGTGTAGGGTGGGGTGAGGACTGTCGGAGGGGTAGCAGCTGAGCGAATGAAGAGAGAGGTGTAGGGTGGGGGTGAGGACTGTCGGAGGGGGTAAGCAGCTGAGCGAATGAAGAGAGAGGTGTAGGGTGGGGGTGAGGACTGTCGTTCAACGTTCATTGTACCACTCGATTCTAGCCGGTCGCAGCTTTTAGACACAGTGAATCTCTCTCTCTCTCTCTCTCTCTCTCTCTCTCTCTCTCTCTCTCTCTCTCTCTCTCTCTCTCTTGTGTGTGTGTGTGTGTGTGTATGTGTGTGTGTGTGTGTGTGACTGCAGACCTGTCTACCGTACGATATTTTTTAGCGTATTTTACGAAATTTGACAGGAAAATACGATAATACGCCGAGTGCGACAAACATACGAAAATCGGCAGCGTTGACTACCTCCCCCCCCCCCCCCCCCCCTCCCAAAGTACTATTTTCCTGTTCGAAGACGCGTGTTAATGCCCCAGGTTCAGTTTGCTCGCACTCGCTTACACCGCCCAGAATGAGTTTTACGTCCTCACAGCTTAAGCTTTTAGCGACAAGTTTGTGGCCACAGCAAGCTGCAGCATGGAGTCGTTTGTCTGGGCAAGACTTGAAAGCTGGCAGGTTTGGTCGGAGTTGGGTGTCGCTTGCACCATGGTCGGCCATCTTTTGTGGTGAGCTATTGACGCAGACAGACACAAGGAGGAGAATGCCGCCACCAGCAAACCAAAAAAAAACGTGTTCGTGAGAGTGATGAAGAGCTAGATGTTGAACAGAAGGTTGCGTAAACGAGGGAGCAAACTTTCCTGAATGCATACCACGCAAACTTGGAAGTGCTTACTCCCAAGCTCAAAAAAGGTCCAACTTTCGTGTGGTGCGCTTTGTGCGAAACGGATTTTAGTTGTGCTTCATGGAGGGCGCCAACGACTGCATGAAGCATGTTTCGTCAAAATCGCTTTGAAAAAAAATAATATCAGATGTGATGAAAGGAACACCTTTAGTTGTACAAGCATTGAAAAAGGCCGAGACGAAGTCTAGTGGGGGACCTGGAGCAGCAGGTGACAAACACCGAGGTGATGATGTGTAGGCTGGTGGCTGACGCGTATCTGTCCCTGTCAACG
>CM065742.1:40482801-40492801 GCA_033310375.1 Conus canariensis
GAGTGAGTAGATTGATGTAGCAAGTGGAGAGACTTATAGAGTGTAGGGAAAGGGAAAAGAAAGGTAGCTGTAACTCATGTCTGAGGTAAACAGTGAGAGGTATGGTAGTATGCGTGTGTGTAGGTGGAGGATGTTGCAGGTCTGTGCTGCAGAGGTGCAATGGTGCATACTACTTTTGGGTGTTGATGCTATGAAGATGTAGGGTGCCGAGTGTGGCAATAAGATGAGACTCCTGCATAAGGCGCTCCAAGTTGTCACTCTGTGACTGCCAGAGTGCCAGGACTTTGACGTTGTTGATGTTGTGATGGGCGTGGTTGAAGTGTCGAGTGACTGGTTTGGGCCGATGGTGGGGGGTGTCAGCCAGGTGTTCAGAGATACGTGTCTCAAGTGTGCAAGATGTCTCACCTACATAGATCTTACCACATAGCTGGCAGTGGACAGCGTACACAATGTTGTGGCTCTGACAGGAGAAAGTGCATTTAATAGTGAATGAGCCTCTGAGGCCATGTAGGCTGGTGTCTGGTTTGGTGAGAAGGCAGATTTTGCAGCTGGGTTTTGAGCAGGGGAAAGTACCTGGTGGCTTAGTTGTGGAGATTTTGTTCAGCTTAGAGCGCACCAGTAGGTCTTTGAGGTTTTTGTCACGTTTGAAAGTGATCATCGGTTTGGTCTCAAAGGCAGGTTTATGATTTTCTACTATGTGCCAGTTGGACTTCGGGATCCTGCAGATGGGCAGAGTGTGAGGATGGAAGAGAAGGCAGGCGGTGGGTCTGTCTGTCTTTTGGGGAGGCTTAGTTTCCAGAGCAGATGTTCTGGATTTAGCTGTGGTGCGGCTGAGAGCATGATGACAGCACTGGGGTTTGCCACGGATGGTGAAAAACTCAGAAACCTGCCTTTGAGACCAAACCGATGATCACTTTCAAAAGTGACAAAAACCTCAAAGACATACTGGTGCGCTCTAAGCTGAACAAAATCTCCACAACTAAGCCACCAGGTGTGGGAAAATATCGCATTAAAAACAAAGTGACTTGACCCAAGGAAAAAAAAAGACATTCTTTGCAAAGTGCCACTCCTGTTGATATGATTTTCGTTTTCATTCTTCTCTTCAGTGAGAGCTCCAACGTTCCCCATTGGCCAGATGTTTGCTTGTGTGACCGTTTGTAATCCTGTCATTAAGGCAGCCACATTCCGTGCTCGGGGATGATGTCTAAACACAACACCACAGTGCATGTTTTATTGTCTCGTCATCTATCCCGCCGACGCAAGATGACCTGCTGTTCTTTGAAAGACGGAATGGGGGTGAACGTGCGCTGAAGTTCAACGTGTCGTTGGAGAGGGTAGAAGATGATTAGAGTCTGTGCAAACCGTAACTGTAAAGATCTCTTCCAACCTGGCTAACTGGGGTGGGACTCGAACCCCAGACCTTAGCACAAGAGACTGAGGGCCTTACCCAACCTGATCCCTGATTTGATTTAATTTGATTTTGTATCTTGTGTATAGATGCTGTGCTTGGCTGGTTTTGTTTTTATTTGTTATTGTGAGTAGATTTTAAGTTATTATCAGGGAGTTTTATTCCGTTAGTACCTCGACACAGGATCGAACGTGTGAGTAATGGGTGTATGACGGTACAAGTGGGCCGAGTTGCTGTTGTACGATGCCTGTTCTGATCCGACATACGCATAACCTCGCTACCCATCAACCCCATCATGGCGACAATAATGTCGTGGATCGTTCCCCATCAGAACATCTCTGAGGTTCGCGGTGCGATCGCCAACGACTTGGGCAGCGTGGAATAACTCGAGGCAACCGTTCTGATTCGTTCCGTTCTCAGTGCCTTTCGGAATGGAGTGGGGTGGGATGAAAGAAGGGGGGAGGGGGGGGGGGGCAGATGGGCGGCGAAGAATACTGATGTCGATTATATCTGCATCTTATTCTGGGAATGTGAAGGCTGCAAATGAATGATCAGTCACATGTTTAGGTGATTGATGGAACAACCTGTTTGAAAATCCTGTTCTCTCTCTCTCTCTCTCTCTCTCTCTCTCTCTCTCTCTCTCTCTCTCTCTCTCTCTCTCTAAGGCTAGTGCGAGCGATTAGTTCCCTGAAAAGCGCATTCGACCTTTCGGTGATCATCCTACCAGGCGCCGAGATTTCAGCTATAAGAGGTCAGGGTCATCGTGTAGTAGACATGTGAGTAGATTCTGACCTTATGATCACTCTTCTTTGTGTTTTAAAGACAACACAGATAATGTCTTCTTGTCATATCCTGGATGAGATTAAATTTACAGTTTGTAGGGTGAAAGACACAATTTTGTACATTTTCGTCGTGGGACAATTTTAAGTTTCTACGTTTAATATTTTGGAAAACACAAACTGCTATAGGGTTGTATTGTTAAAAGGTTAGAAAAAACCTGGAAAATCCTAAATCCTAATGACAGTACATTGAACGTGTATGAGATTCAGCGTGTATAGGTTTCCTGAACTGATTCAGTTTCTAAAATAGTGCTAGGTGGACAGAGAGAGTTTTGAAGTCTTTAGAACGTGTCCCATGTGAACTGTCTTTTAGGAGGTCTGAACACTTGACATTCGAGTTCCTTAAACTAGAGTGTGTGTGTGTGTGTGTGTGTGTGTGTGTGTGTGTGTGTGTGTGTGTGTGTGTGTGTGTGTTGTGTGGCGTGCGGTGTGTGTGTGTGTGTGTGTGTGTGTGTATGTGTACGTGTGTGTAGGTGGGTGTGTGCGTGCGTGCGCGCGCGCGCGCGCGCGCGCGCGCGTGTGTGTGTGTGTGTTTGGGGGATGAGTGGAGAGAATGTCTTCTTCTACAAGCCGTATCTCTGGCACACTGTCTCAGTTGAAACCGTTTTTGTTTGTTTGTTTGTTTGTTTTTTGTTTTTTTTTTATTCTTTGCTGCTGAAAAGGGAATAAAAGGTACTGTGAGAAAGTGTCTTGAACAAGCCGCAAAGAAGTGGTGAAGTGGTGACACCAGTCTGATGTCGGGGGGGGGGGGGGGGGGGGTCACACAGCTTCGGTTATTGATCTGCCAGCATCGGGTGCTGTCGCCGCCCAGTGTCCCGTGGCTCAGTACCAGCCCTGCACCTTTTGTTGCACGTGCCAAGCCACAGGACAAAGGCGCATCCGGAAGGTCGGCAGGGAGACGAGAGACACGCGCCGTTCGGAGCCAAATCACGGGTCGATGGCGTGGGCGCGCCGTCCAGTCTGAACGCATGTATAATTTATCACCTTGGAGGGCTCCGTTCTCCCCGAAAACCCCGCACCCCCACCCCCACCCTCAACTGCTCTTCCTTCCCTTCCCGTCCTCCTGGTGTCTGAACGGAAAAAGAAAGAGTGAGGGAGAAGAAAAGACGGACAAAGACAGAATGGCTTCGTCAAGGAGAGAATGGACTCTGGGCTTAGGTAAAGAGGTGGCTTTCGGAAACTACCACCATCGGAACTGAGAGATAGAGAGGATTATGAAATCACTCCTTCAGAAACGGCGGAATTGAGAGATAGAGAGGATTGTGAAATCACTCCTTTAGAAACGGTAAGGTCCTTCCATTCAAGGCCAGTGCTGCTGGAACGGAGATAAATAAGGCTGACTTCACTGCAACTCTTTGAATTTTAAAATGGATGGGCCCAGAGGGAAGTGTACCCGAGAAGAGGGGGAGAGGGGAGGGTCTAAATGGAACAAAACAAGACCCTGTGTGTGGTAGAGAAAAGCCTTCTGTGGAACTTAGAGAAAAGCCTTCTTTTAACATCAAGCTAAGTGGTGGGCTCGGCAATTCTTCGTCCTTTTCAAGAAATAAATGTATTGCTGTCGACGAAAATGTATGGAGCAAACTTTTCGCCAACAGATTTTTGTTAATGACTGTCGATGAGGATGAGGATGCTACGGGGTTCCATTCTGACGTCAGACGGGATGACAAGGCTGCATTGTCTGCTTGCTTTCACAGTTCATCCCGGCAGTAAGAAGCCCTGAGCGATACGGGCACGTCCGCATTGATCAGAAGATCCGAGCAACACTCTGAAAGATGCGTCCATTAAAGTGGATGGCACTCGGCTGCGTGGTCCCAGTCTTAAGAGCTGAGTCCTTAGCTCACTCAGCTCTAGCTAGAATCCATAAATACATGCTTTTGAAGGGACGCGAACTCACAATCTTCCAGCCCAAAATCCATTGAGCTAGCCACTGCACCAAAGCTGCTTTTTAGAATTATGTTTCATTTTTGTATGCGTTTCTATGAGTCTCGCCATTGGGGGGCGGTTCTCTCTGTTCTGTTGATTATAAGCCGCCACAGTACAAATAAACACATGCACAGCGTGCAGTGGAACACTGCTTTAATGCACAGCACAAAATAGAAAAGTGAACTTTCGACCACTCTGTCTTCGTCACACGTGACAAATAACGGACATGACAAAAAAATGCAGAAAACAGCATTCCCCCTTCGGCTCTCAGCTAGAAAAGCTTGGCTTTATCCCTGATCATAACCCTGTCCACAGTTTATGAAACAGGGAAGTAGGCTACATCGCTTATGTTGACTTTAACACGCTAAAGTTTAACACTGACTGGCATAAATGTAAAGAATTCATTGAAAATTAAGGAAAAGGAAAACGAAGATAATTATATACTTCTTAAAATATCAACAACAAAACCCTCCAAGCCAGTGAAGAGTAGTGGCCATAGCGTCTGCGTATTCATTATACATTACTTCTTGATACTGTAGATAAGATGCCATTAGTATGTAATGATATGTTGTTGTTGTCGTTTTCAGTAATAGCTGGCGGCTATTAATATTCTACTTTCGAGTGTATACGTGTCTTCGATTTGTTTATGTTGATTTGTTCTGAATTTTTCCATTCTTCTGCCCTGAGTTATGTTTTTCCTTATTTTCTCATTTGTGAAATGTTGAAATTATATGTATAAAAACATTGTAAAAAAAAAAAAAAAAGAATTTGTCAACTGACATCATGAAAAAAAAACCTGTCCACAGTGGAACATTGTTGCAAAATTGAACCGACATGGGAAATGACGCCGGAAACAAGTAAGTTGGCCCAACACAAGTTCCTAGGAAAAGAAATCCGGAGTGAGGGGGGGGGGGGGTTTAGACAGTAAATAAGTGATACCGAAGGCAACGTTTTCCTTCCAGGCTTATGCTGTGTGCAGTACACATTCACCTTGAACACACGCAGTCCAGAGGCACGCAAAGCAGACAAGGGGACCTTAAAAGGAAGTTATTTCAAAGTTTGCCCATAAACTGACGCACGAGTGTACAGCTTCGTTCTTCTATTCTCTCTCTCTCCTCTCTCTCTCTCTCTCTCTCTCTATATATATATATATATATATATATATATAATATATATATGTGTGTGTGTGTGTGTGTGCGCGCGCACACACACACACACACACACACACACACACACACACACATTTTACTATGGATTGCCCTTGGTATGCTGATTTAAAATCCGCCTGTCTGTTAAATCTGGTTATGATTTTTGCAGATTGTTTTGTAGAGGTAAGAAGACGCTGTTTCAGCGTGGGCAAATGTATTGTTATGTAAACTCCTTTGACTTTGCGCAGTTGCCACAAACCAATGCATTTTTGACAGCGTCGACAAATGCAGTTTCGCCCACGCCTTTGTCGTTTATGTGGTTTTCATTGCATTGTTGATTATTTACGTTCTCCATGCCCCAGAAGGGGCCACAGTGTTTGAACTTAGCATATATCAATATTTTAGGAAGGTTCTTCGTTCTCACATATGCTAGGGAATTTGTACCACAAGAACCATTTGTTTTGAGTGGCGGGTATGTCCTTGGTTCCGCCAGGGCAGTTAAAGTGACCTCTTCTTGTTTGTTACTGTCAGGACGTCAGTAGCCGTCACCTGTGGCGGTTAAAGTGACCTCTTCTTGTTTGTTACTGTCAGGACGTCAGTAGCCGTCACCTGTGGCAGTTAAAGTGACCTCTTCTTGTTTGTTACTGTCCGGACGTCAGTAGCCGTCACCTGTGGCAGTTAAAGTGACCTCTTCTTGTTTGTTACTTTCCGGATGTCAGTAGCCGTCACCTGTGGCGGTTGGGTTACTGCACAAAGTGGTCTTTTCATAACAGTCTTCCTGCTTGGGGAAAAGAGAGGAGTGGGGTGAAATCGGGTGGGTAGGGGGTGAGATCTCTGAGACCAAAGTAGAATAACGATGACAGTGTGGACTGCCAAGAGGAGAAAGAACGTGTCGTGATTTGAACATGACTGAAATAGATGAGGATTACATTGTGTGTTGGATTGCTCCAGATATACAGCCCTACTTTGTCAGTGTGTTGAATTGCTCCTAATATACAGCCCTACTTTGTCAGTGTGTTGTATTGCTCCTAATATACAGCCCCGCTTTGTCAGTGTGTTGTATTGCTCCTAATATACAGCCCCGCTTTGTCAGTGTGTTGTATTGCTCCTAATATACAGCCCTACTTTGTCAGTGTGTTGTATTGCTCCTAATATACAGCCCTACTTTGTCAGTGTGTTGTATTGCTAAAAAAAAAGCCCCGCTTTGTCAGTGTGTTGTATTGCTCCTAATATACAGCCCTACTTTGTCAGTGTGTTGTATTGCTCCTAATATACAGCCCCGCTTTGTCAGTGTGTTGTATTGCTCCTAATATACAGCCCCGCTTTGTCAGTGTGTTGTATTGCTCCTAATATACAGCCCTACTTTGTCAGTGTGTTGTATTGCTCCTAATATACAGACCTACTTTGTCAGTGTGTTGTATTGCTAAAAAAAGCCCCGCTTTGTCAGTGTGTTGTATTGCTCCTAATATACAGCCCTGCTTTGTCAGTGTGTTGTATTGCTCCTAATATACAGCCCTACTTTGTCAGTGTGTTGTATTGCTCCTAATACACAGCCCTGCTTTGTCAGTGTGCTGTATTGCTCCTAATATACAGCCCTACTTTGTCAGTGTGTTGTATTGCTCCTAAAATACAGCCCTACTTTGTCAGTGTGTTGAATTGCTCCTAATATACAGCCCTACTTTGTCAGTGTGTTGTATTGCTCCTAATATACAGCCCTACTTTGTCAGTGTGTTGTATTGCTCCTAATATACAGCCCTACTTTGTCAGTGTGTTGAATTGCTCCTAATATACAGCCCTACTTTGTCAGTATGTTGTATTGCTCCTAATATACAGCCCTACTTTGTCAGTGTGTTGAATTGCTCCTAATATACAGCCCTACTTTGTCAGTGTGTTCTATTGCTCCTAATATACAGCCCTACTTTGTCAGTGTGTTCTATTGCTCCTAATATACAGCCCCGCTTTGTCAGTGTGTTGTATTGCTCCTAATATACAGCCCTGCTTTGTCAGTGTGCTGTATTGCTCCTAATATACAGCCCTACTTGGTCAGTGCGTTGTATTGCTCCTAATATACAGCCCTACTTTGTCAGTGTGTTGAATTGCTCCTAATATACAGCCCTACTTTGTCAGTGTGTTCTATTGCTCCTAATATACAGCCCTACTTTGTCAGTGTGTTCTATTGCTCCTAATATACAGCCCTACTTTGTCAGTGTGTTGAATTGCTCCTAATATACAGCCCTACTTTGTCAGTATGTTGTATTGCTCCTAATATACAGCCCTGCTTTGTCAGTGTGTTGTATTGCTCCTAATATACAGCCCTACTTTGTCAGTGTGTTGTATTGCTCCTAATATACAGCCCTGCTTTGTCAGTGTGTTGTATTGCTCCTAATATACAGCCCTACTTTGTCAGTGTGTTGTATTGCTCCTAATATACAGCCCTACTTTGTCAGTGTGTTGAATTGCTCCTAATATACAGCCCTGCTTTGTCAGTGTGTTGTATTGCTCCTAATATACAGCCTTACTTTGTCAGTGTGTTGAAAGCAAATTTTAAAGTTCGTTCAGTACTTAATTTTTGGTTTGTCAAGTCTGTTCGAAGCCAATTTTTTTTTTTTTTCTGAATCGACACTATATTGACATGTTGACTTTATGTCGTTCGATCAGAGAACTTACTTGCTTGACTTTAAAAACAGTACTGGTGTGGTGTTGGGTGTGTTAAGTGCTGTTCTTTTGAACATTTGCGTGACTGTTCCATTTTCGTTTTGGTTCTGCGTAAAACGTATTTACGATGACACCCATGTTTTGTGATCACTTTCCTCTATCTGGGGGTGAAAAAGAAAATACATTGTTCATGATTCAGTTGTGGAAAATGGGGCGGGGAAGGGAGAGGTTGGGAGAGGGTGTCCAACGAACAAAGTGAGAAGGGATGCACAGAGCGTGAAAATAAACCGTAAATGGGAGGGAGGGGGTGAGAGAGTAGGGATGAGTTTCAGTATGGTCAGTAGAGACAGTCAAACAGACATAGAAATATGGCAAAAGTACCTACCAGAAGAACCACCGCACGGTTCAGATTCGAGTTTGAAAAGAAATCAAGAAAAACAAAGAGCTGTGCCGTGACATCTGATCAATTGAGTGTGCTTATAATGCGTGTTAAATCATCAACTGAATTTTAGGCCTGGTTCCAATAACGGCATGATGTGGACAGTTATGGGTTCTAGGGGAGAGAGAGAGAGAGAGAGAGAGAGAGAGAGAGAGAGAGAGAGAGAGAGAGAGAGAGAGAGAGAGGACGGGCAGGGCCGCATGTGAAGCCCTAAGAGGCACTCCTGTTTCTACAAGGGCAATGATTCAGTCTGATACTTTTGAAAACCTCCTCCCCCCCCCCCCCCCCCCCCATCCCCCTCCGTTTCCCCTCTCTCTCTGTCCTTGTATGGAGAAAAGACAGAGTGATGGATTGGGACAGCGCTGGGGTGAAAGGAGTTGGAGGGGGCGATCCAAGTTTGCCTGGTGTCGGGTTCTGGTTGCTGAGTGTTCAAATGCATTGAATGGCCGGTGTGTGTGTGTGTGTGTGTGTGTGTGTGTGTGTGTGTGTGTGTGTATGTGTGTGTGTGTGTGTGTGTGTGTATGTGTGTGTGGTGTGTGTGTGTGTGTGTGTGTGTGTGTGTGTGTGTGTGTGTGTTGGCTTTGGCGTTTTGGAGACAACGTAAGCCAAATCCTGTTTGTTTTGTTGTGAAGCTTGTTCTGAAGTATCCGAGAGAATTATTGCAGCTTATTTTGGGTCTATGATTTTTAATCTGCTGTCGTTCCATTTGGGCCTGCACATGATATTGACCGTTGGGTTGGACGACCGCGTCTTGCATACATACAACCTTGATGGGTCCCGCCATCGTACCCAGAAAGCAGTCAGTCTTAGCTGGGCATTGGGGGGGGGGGGGGGGGGGGGAGGGGTGAGTGTAGGAGAGGAGGATGGATGAGGTTAGTAAACAGACACGATCGACGGAAAATAAACTATCGCCCCGCCAGACGAACCGATCGAATACTGTGACAAGAACAAACGCAATGCGTGTCGACCTTAGGCTTTCAACACCACAGACAACAACAAACAAACAAACAATAAACGATGTAGAAAATACAACAAAAACAAAAAGCAAAAGCCGGCGGTATGGTTTGAATGGTAACAGGGTGCATTTTGCCGATTTTCGTGTGTGTCCGTTTTGTCTGACTTGTTGGCAATTTCAGGGTCGGAGCACGCCGCTTGCGTGCTGTTTCAGTGGACCGGTCAAGTTGTTTGACGGACTTGTCATTCACAGTGCTCTCTTTGCTTCCGCTAGACAGGCCTGTAACATGTCACAGATTTTCTTTTCTCTTTTTTGTTGTTGATAAATCATATTAAAAAAAGCAAAAAGACAAATTACAAATAAGGACTACAAAACGCTTACATAAGGTAATTTGACAATCATAACAACCACAAAACAATCATAATGATCATCATCGTCATTATCAACATGATCACCGTGTTACTACTGTGATTACTGACACTACTACTACCACTTCTTTTACTACTAATAATTATGATAATAAAATGATAACAATTTCAGTCCCTTAATGAGCATTTTATGCGTTTCTTTGTCCAATCACAGACGTCTACATACATAGTAATAACCACGAAGGACAAATGCACATACACACGA
>CM065742.1:40497801-40502801 GCA_033310375.1 Conus canariensis
GTGTGTGTGTGTGTGTGTGTGTGTGTGTGTGTGTGTGTGTGTACGCACAGTCACATGACTCAGTATGTGTCTGTTAGTGTTTTTGCTTTTGGGCGTGTCTGGTAAGATAGATGTTTCTATATAACAAAAAAGGTAAAATAATCCTTTAGTGTGTGTGTGCGTGTGTTTGTGTGGGTCGGCGGAGGTGGTGGGGTGGGGGAGAATTTAGTAAGTGTGCGCGCGCGTGCGTGTGTGTGTGTGTGTGTGTGTGTGTGTGTGTGTGTGTGTGTGTGTGTGTTTTTCAGTGATTAAAAGATTAATCGCTAATGCCCAAAATGGATAAATACATCATCCAAGCCCGTAGTTCTCTTTGTCAATTCTTTTGTATTCCTTTACGTGTGTTTGTTGTACTTGGCAAGCTTTCTGCACTCTGGCTTCAACAGTGGGCGCCTGCGTGTCAGTGTGCCTGTCGTTGTGCCTGTCAGTGTGCCTGTCGTTGTGCCTGCCCAACGTGCCGGCTGAGAAAACGTTGCACGCTTTATTTCTCAATGGTTCCGGCATATTCAAGTCTTTGGTCAGAGACTGCTGAGATCGGGACGGAATCTGTGGCTTACGCTACAGCTGAAAATGGCAGGGCCCATGCCTCTTCAGAGCAATTGACAGTCCTGTCTGTGGCTGGTCGACTCTCTCTCTCTCTCTCTCTCTCTCTCTCTCTCTCTCTCTCTCTCAATCTCTCTCTCCCCCCCTCTCTCTCTCTCTCTCTCTCTCTCTCCCTCACAGACACACACGCGCGCGCACACACGCACACACCACACACACACACACACACACCACCACACACACACACACACACACACACCACACACACACTATTGCAAACATATGTATCCAGCCATAAAAGTGGAGACTGAATGTGGTCCCCAACGGAAGTAACAGGGTTGTTCGTTTGATTGGTTGGTTGGTTGGTTGGTTGGTTGGTTGGTTGGTAGGTTGTTTTGTGTGCGTTCATCATATTAAGGCGTACAATGATAAACAAAGGGTTAATAATGCTTGTTCACTTGAACGGCGCGCTCACTCCGTTGTCACCAGTCATAGATGGCCTGTCCACTGCTGCCTCCTCAGGCATACACATTACCTGCATACTCTTTGTTTCCTTGCCACAGCTGTAGTGTGTTAAACTAGCTTCATGCTCAACTTGCAGGAGTTTTTGGCCCAGGTTGGTGGCTGGTCCCACGATGGCACGCTAAGGCTGTGGCTAATGGCACGCTATGTGGCCGTGGAAGGCTGTGGCTAATGGCACACAAAGTGGCCGTGGAAGGCTGTGGCTAATGGCACGCTACGTGGCCGTGGAAGGCTGTGGCTAATGGCACGCCATGTGGCCGTGGAAGGCTAAGGCTGTGGCTAATGGCATGCTAAGTGGCCGTGGAAGGCTGTGGCTAATGGCACGCTAAGTGGCCGTGGAAGGCTGTGGCTAATGGCACGCTAAGACTGTGGCTACTGGCACGCTAAGTGGCCGTGGAAGGCTGTGGCTAATGGCACGCTAAGACTGTGGCTACTGGCACGCTAAGTGGCCGTGGAAGGCTGTGGCTAATGGCACGCTATGTGGCCGTGGAAGGCTGTGGCTAATGGCACGCTATGTGGCCGTGGAAGGCTGTGGCTAATGGGCGCTAAGGGGCCGTGAAGGCTGTGGCTAACGCACGCTAAGTGGCCGTGGAAGGCTGTGGCTAACGGCACGCTAAGTGGCCGTGGAAGGCTGTGGCTAACGGCACGCTAAGTGGCCGTGGAAGGCTGTGGCTAACGGCACGCTAAGTGGCCGTGGAAGGCTGTGGCTAACGGCACGCTAAGTGGCCGTGGAAGGCTGTGGCTAACGGCACGCTAATGACCGTGGAAGGCTGTGGCTAAGGGCACGCTAAGTGCCGTGGAAGGCTGTGGCTAACGGCACGCTAAGTGACCGTGGAAGGCTGTGGCTAATGGCACGCTAAGGGGCCGTGAAGCTGTGCTAATTGCACGTTATGTGGCCGTGGAAGGCTGTGGCTAATGGCACGCTAAGTGGCCGTGGAAGCTGTGGCTAATGGCACGCTAAGTGGCCGTGGAAGGCTGTGGCTAATGGCACGTTATGTGGCCGTGGAAGGCTGTGGCTAATGGCACGTTATGTGGCCGTGGAAGGCTGTGGCTAATGGCACGCTAATCTCATCGTCGTTGCATCGGCCTGCCTGGCCTCTGCCCGTAGATGCTGAGGGTGCTGTAGACTCCATGGGGACGGAGGGGGAGGAAGCACGCGGTCGAGTTTTCATCCATTTAATGGATACGTCTGTGAGATGTTTGCTCCAATTTCCTGACCAACACGGCGAGTGTTTCACTATCTCTCGGGCCTGGTTGATGTCGCGGTATCTTGTGAATGGAATCATGTTGCACAGCTCCGTCATGTGAATCTCTAGCCAAACAGAAACTCCGTAGCATCATCTTTATTAAGCGTCCCTGTCCACGTGACTCACCATTTTAAAGAAAGTCACGAAATTGTGTGGCTGTTCGTGCCCTGCCTTCGTAATGACCTTAGTTTCCATTTCAACCGTGATTTCCGTAGTGAGTACTTTTCAGTCTTTTGTATCGAAAAAGTTTGGGGGGTCGTCGCTGGATGAGCGTCAAAACTCCTTAGGGAGGGGAACACACTCTCGCGCTGCTTCTGCAACGAAGCAATAATCGTCGTGCGTAGGTGGCGTGGTAGATGTGGCGCGGATCAGAACAGGCATCACCTCACACCACCAAAGTGAGTCCGTAGCAGTGCGGAGTCTGCTCTGATGGGTTGGCTTCTGACGACCTGATGTCGGTCGCTCCTTGCGGATTACCGGTGCTGGGGCTGCGAGAGGAAGTGATCGGATGTGGTTGCGCATGGAGGAATGAGCGGTATAGAAGTAACCCCTCTGAAACGCACGGAAGATGGAAGAAAAAAAAGTAGTTTGATGCTGGGTTGACACTGTCGTCCCCTCTTGTCCACCGGTTCCCTCAGTCTGGTCATTCCCTTGCAGGTCTCTCCTCTTTCATGCACACCGGAGAGATCAGTGTGACTGGGGGAGTGTACCTCTACAGTGACCGTCGTCGCTGAAGACCCGACTGTAAGCGCTCCACAGTCCACGCTGCCATTCACACCACGGGCGGTCTACCTGAGCACAGCAGCCTGGAGAGCTGCCTGCTGGCACCGGTCATTCGTTTCCCGTGTCCTTCAGCCCACTGTCCATCAGTTGGTCAGTCAGTCCCTCAGCCCACTGTCCATCAGTTGTTTCCCGTGTCCTTCAGCCCACTGGCCATCAGTTGTTTCCCGTGTCCTTCAGCCCACTGTCCATCAGTTGTTTCCCGTGTCCTTCAGCCCACTGTCCATCATTCGTTTCCCGTGTCCTTCAGCCCACTGTCCATCAGTTGTTTCCCGTGTCCTTCAGCCCACTGGCCATCAGTTGTTTCCCGTGTCCTTCAGCCCACTGTCCTCATTGTTTCCCGTGTCCTTCAGCCACTGTCCATCATTCGTTTCCCGTGTCCTTCAGCTCACTGTCCATCATTCGTTTCCCGTGTCCTTCAGCCCACTGTCCATCAGTTGTTTCCCGTGTCCCTCAGCCCACTGGCCATCAGTTGTTTCCCGTGTCCTTCAGCCCACTGTCCATCAGTTGTTTCCCGTGTCCTTCAGCCCACTGTCCGTCAGTTGTTTCCCGTGTCCTTCAGCCCACTGTCCATCATTCGTTTCCCGTGTCCTTCAGCCCACTGTCCATCATTCGTTTCCCGTGTCCTTCAGCCCATTGTCCAGCCCACTGTCCATCAGTTGGTCAGTCAGTCCTCAGAATTTGTAAGGATGAAAGCTCATTTGTGTATGTGTCATCCATACCAACGGCCAGACTGGCCTCCTCTTCCGAAAGTTGGTGACGGGATTTTTACGAGTGTGCAAGATGTTATGCGTGCGTTCACTTATGGAACGTCTGTTCCTTGTCTCAATTAAAGGGCTGGGGTTTTTTTTTTAAAGAAATGTAGACAAAACTCATCTCATCTCCACTTGAAAAAGTCCAGACGGGAACGGCCTGGGGAGATTCAAACGCACGATCCCTGGATTATCAAGATCACGATTCCTGCGGTTTACAGCTGGCAACCCATGTCTCTCCCCTCCCCTGCCCGCCCACAAATCGATTCTTGAACTCGCCAAGCAGATTTAAGAAAACGAAAACAGAAAGAAAGGAAGAAACCTTTATCGGCATGTTCGGAATGGAGTCTGTTTCCAGAGCAGCTTAAAAAAACTGTCCAACCAGATCGCACGATGAGAGTCGGCGAGGCTTGGTGGACTCACAGAAAGCGACGACTCCGGTCGTTTGAAATCAGCAGCGGAGGTTGGAGTCGGGGAGACAGGGAGTGGGAAGTGAAGGAGGAGGAGAAGGTGGGAGGGGGGGGGGCACATTTCAGAGAGAGCTGTCCAGAAAGACGTTTCTAACCAGCCATGTTGCCTGTTGCAGATCAGTGCGCCGACATGGAGACAGCCACGGCGGCCATTACCTCCATCCGGCTGGACGACGAGGTCATCCCCACCAACGGCGCCGTGGTCATGGCGGCGCAAGAGCAGCCCGAGTTCGCCGACCGCATCTCGGTGTGCTCGTGCTCCTGCTACAACCTGCGCTCCGGCAAGTTCCGGCGGAAATCCAAGCTGCTCAAGGCGCTGCGCCTGGCCAAGAAGGACCACGCCGGCGCCGGCGGGGGTGGGGGTGGAGGTGGCGGCGGCGGGGGTGGGGGCGGAGGGGCAGGGCGAGGGAAGATGACGGCGGAGGGGGGGTTCGCCAAGCAACATTACGAGACGGAGGAGCGGGTGACGGACCCGGAGGAGAACACGACTGTGGCCTGGAAGGAACTGTGCACCCTCAAACGGGCTTCCATTTGACCCGACGTCACCTCCCTAGGTCATAGGTCATGGGCTGGCGGGAGAGCTGGCCCTTCCGGCGCCCGTCACCCCAGCGCTGTCTGGTCTTCGCCGCTCTTCTTTCTGCTTCCTCCGG
>CM065742.1:40505301-40522801 GCA_033310375.1 Conus canariensis
TGTTTTGTTTTGTTTTTGTTTGACACGCTGACTCATGACCTCCATTTATCTTGCACGTGACGCTCAAACACATGACTTTTCTTTTTCTTGTGTGTGTGTGTGTGTGTGTGTGTGTGTGTTAGCGCTTGACTGGTTTGAAAACACGCGCGTTCTGGGACGTGTTCACTGGATGGTAGTTTACCGTCTTCTTTCGGTAGCATTTAATCAGGCTTGGTCTAAAGGCATACTGACTTGTTAAACAGAGTTTTGGTGGCAGTGTTCCGTCAGCCCTGATATTGCCCTTTGCAGTTGGCTGGGCTACAAGCAACATTATTGTAGTTATCATAGGTTCTGTGGTTATAGTCAAGCTGATGACCCATTTGGCAATTGCCGAATTGATTTATAGTCTGAAATCATCGACTGTGATAAGCAAACCGGGAGTAGACACCAACCAGTCATTCCATTAACTTTTGTGCCGTTTGCACACAGGCCACTCATTTTACACCCGTTCTTATCTTTTAAAAGGTGAAAAAAAAACCTCAATGGTGCATTCTGTGTCATGTACTACTCACAGTGAAACATGTTCTTTTAGAGTGCTGGGACTTGCATGATGTGAGACGTAAACGCTTTACAGCAGACTATTAAACCCCTGTCCTGCGCGTGCCTGTACCCATCGTCAACACAGCGCAGGCCTCCAAGGGTGGTACAGGACTGCTCAAAAGGCGGGTGAAGGCAGTGCTTCTCTGGGTCCTCCCCAGCACCTTCGGGTGTTTCTTTTTCTTCTGGTCCTCATGGAAATCCTAGGGAGGCTTTTGCTATCAACTGTATCCTCTTGTTCTGGCAATTCTGTGCCGGTAATTTCCTGTCTTCTGTCGTTTGTCTTTGAGGTGTCCTTCTTCTTTACTGTTGTGCGCTGGTTGTCAGGGCCTGTTCCCTCCGTCTTGGTTTTCCAAAGACAGTATGCTTCTTCCTCTGCACATAAGTTGTAACGTAGCAGCTTTTCCGTTGTCATGTAAAGATCAGGTAGTGATAGTGTACATTGTTCAGAGTTATAACGTAGCAACTTTTCCGTTGTCATGTAAAGATCAGGTAGTGATAGTGTACATTGTTCAGAGTTATGACGTAGCAGCCTTTCCGTTGTCATGTAAAGATTAGGTAGTGATAGTGTACATTGTTCAGAGTTATAACGTAGCAGCTTTTTCCGTTGTCATGTAAAGATTAGGTAGTGACAGTGTACATTGTTCAGAGTTATAACGTAGCAGCTTTTCCGTTGTCATGTAAAGATTAGGTAGTGATAGTGTACATTGTTCAGAGTTATAACGTAGCAGCTTTTCCGATGTAACGTAAAGATTAGGTAGTGGTAGTGTACATTGTTCAGAGTTATAACGTAGCAGCCTTTCCGTTGTCATGTAAAGATTAGGTAGTGATAGTGTACATTGTTCAGAGTTATAACGTAGCAGCTTTTCTGTTGTCATGTAAAGATTAGGTAGTGATAGTGTACATTGTTCAGAGTTAAAACGTAGCAGCTTTTCTGTTGTCATGTAAAGATTAGGTAGTGATAGTGTACATTGTTAGAGTAGCAGCTTTTCCGTTGTCATGTAAAGATTAGGTAGTGGTAGTGTACATTGTTCAGAGTGGACGCTAACCATTCTGCAGTGTCTGTCTATGTGGCCTTTTATGCTATTAGCGGCACCACTGTTTGTACCGTTACTTTTTCACTGTCAGATTTTATAAAGTTGGAGATGATAAATAAATGGAATGACGAGCGGCCCATGCATGTGGAAGAATGCAATAGTTTCAGATGTTGTTCTATAAACTGCTGTCGGTGTTTTGCAGATAGCTCCAGTATTTTTGTTGCTTTGTCTTAGGGCATTACTTTTTTCGTGGAGTGGTGACAACCTTGAAAGAGCCCCCGTGACGTCGACTTGGCTATGAAACTGCACGTTTCGTCAAGGAGACACACACTGCTAAGCCGTGAGGCGCCGCAAAGGGTAGGGGACACATGGACAAGACGTAGTGGAGAGGCGGGGTGCTCGCTGCTTCTCCCTCTTTTGATGGGTCAAGTGGGCGGAGTTGATGGGAATTTCTTTCAGTGCCGTTTATCTCCCTTTGGGGGGGAATAACTCTTTGGCTCTTCGTGGAGTTGAAGGAATAACAGGAACATGCCCCGGTTGTGACCTTCAGTAAATGCCAGGGTTGCCGTGGCGATTACTGTATTTAATTGGCTTACTATCACGACAACTGATGAACAATTGTATGGCGTCAACCTCTCACGTTTGTTTGTAGCTTTTTGCTCTCTCTCTCTCTCTCTCTCTCTCTCTCTCTCTCTCTCTCTCTCTCTCTCTCTCTCTCTCTCTCTCTCTCTCTCTCTCTCTCAAACAACACACACACACACACAACACACACACAACTGGTGTCAATATTTGAAAACGTTAAAGCACTAAACAATATCACTAATTTGTTCAATGTTATCGTATGCTCAAGGGATATTCTTTAGTGCGCCCTAACATTTGTTACAACATCGCTAAGTGTTGAGAGTGGAGCCCTTAAATAACACCTTGGAGTCTCAATGCATGCTTCTAGTGTTAAAATATACAGAGAAATCGATGTTTAACCATTAAGAGAATATAAGTAACTCACATTCGCAAGATATGTTGTGAAGTTTTGACAATGGAAAATGTGATTTTTTTTAATCTACAAAGTCAGAGTCTGCTTTCCCAAAGACAGCACAAGACACCCTACGGTTGATTTGTATACTGCAATGTATGTTTGTTGAAGAAAACTGGTGTGAATATTGAATCATTGGCGAAGACGCATTGTACAGCCCATCTGGGAAAGACACGGGGCGAACTTCGATCTTGATGCGAAGAAAGCCGATCTGTTTTACATCCACCAAAGACGCATATGGAAAACAAAAATAGCTGCCATCTTAAGGTGTGTACACATGACTCACTGACAAAAAAAAATAAAAAATAAAGAGGCCGGGTCTGCTTTTGTTATTCCATCACTTAACTAGAAACAATCATATTGGAATATGTCGATCTATCCATCACTGAAAAGAAACAATCATGTTGGAAAATGTTGATCTATCCATCACTGAAAGAAGAAAAATCATGTTGGAAAATGTTGATCTATATCCATCACTGAAAGAAGAAACAATCATGTTGGAAAATGTCGATCTATCCATCACTGAAAGAAGAAACAATCATGTTGGAAAATGTCGATCTATCCATCACTGAAAGAAGAAACAATCATGTTGGAAAATGTCGATCTATACATCACTGAAAGAAGAAACAATCATGTTGGAAAATGTCGATCTATCCATCACTGAAAGAAGAAACAATCATGTTGGAAAATGTTGATCTATCCATCACTGAAAGAAGAAACAATCATGTTGGAAAATGTTGATCTATATCCATCACTGAAAGAAGAAACAATCATGTTGGAAAATGTCGATCTATCCATCACTGAAAGAAGAAACAATCATGTTGGAAAATGTCGATCTATCCATCACTGAAAGAAGAAACAATCATGTTGGAAAATGTCGATCTATACATCACTGAAAGAAGAAACAATCATGTTGGAAAATGTCGATCTATCCATCACTGAAAGAAGAAACAATCATGTTGGAAAATGTCGATCTATCCATCACTGAAAGAAGAAACAATCATGTTGGAAAATGTCGATCTATCCATCACTGAAAGAAGAAACAATCATGTTGGAAAATGTCGATCTATGTTCGTTGCTGAAATGATGACACTTTACAGCAGACGCCATGAAAACTTTGTTCAGAGATGTCCCACCTGACGTGATCTTTGAATTCCTGAAAGAGATTAACATTTTTCATCTGATCTAAGATTTTACGGAAGAAAGATTTTTAATGAAGTGTCTGGTGCGTTTTTAGAAGATGTATTTTAAAGAGATGTGTGAATGGTGGGTTTTTTTGTTTTGTTGTTGTTTTTTGGACGACTTGTGAGTTGACTTACATATATAATTAAGAACAACAAAGAAAACTCGACTACTTTAAGGAAGCTATAGATAAATTACTGTAAATAATTTCGGCTCCTCTGCGAAGCCTTCTTCGGTACTTTCACGTCACTTCTGTAGAAACGTAGTTCTAGCACTACGTCAATGTTCAAAAAGACGTCAACTCACACTCTCTCCTCTCTCTCTCTCTCTCTCTCTCTCTCTCTCTATGTCCTTCTGAAAGCTTAAATCAGTCCCTTTACATAACAAAATGATAATTAAATGACACCCTTCCCTTAAAACAATGTCTGAATTCAAACTGCAAAATTATTTTAATAGATTGCTAGGTAAGGTAATGTTGCTTATAGCCCAGCACGCTTTTCTTCAGTATCAGTTAACCCACTGGCGCTACGCCACAGTAAATAGCACCCTTGTCTTCACTACCAGTTAACAGACTGGCGCTACGCCACAGTAAATAGCTCCCTTGTCTTCACTACCAGTTAACAGACTGGCGCTACGCCACAGTAAATAGCACCCTTGTCTTCACTACCGGTTAACAGACTGGCGCTACGCCACAGTAAATAGCACCCTTGTCTTCACTACCGGTTAACAGACTGGCGCTACGCCACAGTAAATAGCACCCTTGTCTTCACTACCAGTTAACAGACTGTCGCTACGCCACAGTAAATAGCACCCTTGTCTTCACTACCGGTTAACAGACTGGCGCTACGCCACAGTAAATAGCACCCTTGTCTTCACTACCGGTTAACAGACTGGCGCTACGCCACAGTAAATAGCACCCTTGTTTTCACTACCAGTTAACAGACTGGCGCTACGCCACAGTAAATAGCACCCTTGTCTTCACTACCAGTTAACAGACTGGCGCTACGCCACAGTAAATAGCACCCTTGTCTTCACTACCAGTTAACAGACTGGCGCTACGCCACAGTAAATAGCACCCTTGTCTTCACTACCAGTTAACCGGTCCTAAACAGGCCCGGTGTGATCGGCTGAGACATTGTGGAAAAACTGATCGCCTCGTTACTGTCTTCTGTGCGGAGTTCATGAGATCAGAGTTCGTGTAGAAAGTACAAATCACAATTATGCATAAAAGTACGAACGTCTCGGTAACACGTATATGTTATAAAGTCCTCTGAAGAATACCCGAAGAAGGTCGAAATATCGGGAATCTTTGATAAGTCTGTATCCCCCCCGTCTCCTCTGTTTATACAGAGAGTGATGTCCATCATCTTCGTACTCCCTCCCCCCCCCCCTCCCCTTCCTACTCCCCTCCCCACCTTTTTTTTTGTCTTGTTTTGTTAGAATGGAGAGCTTCAAGTCGAAACGCATTGCGTCCGCTCCTGTGCGATCCATTTGTTGGGTGGACTGGTGACCTTTTCTCCGAACTGCTCTCCTCAGCTCCCACATCTACCTCACCTCCTGCGAAACAGCTTCGGGATGAGGGTCGCTTGACTCGTCCAACAGCAAAGTTTGTGCCGCGTCCATCGCCCTCAAGCTTCCATTCTCCTTCTTCCTCTTCCTCCTGTTCCCTCCGTCCCCGCCTGTCTCTGCCCTCCACAGTCAGCCCCCCCCCCCCCCCATCCCACCCACCTTGCCACCCCTTCCCCGCCTGTCCCTGCCCTCCGCATTCAGCCCCCCCCCCCCCCCCATCCCACCCACCTTGCCACCCCTTCCCCGCCTGTCCCTGCCCTCCGCATTCAGCCCCCCCCCCCCCCCCATCCCACCCACCTTGCCACCCCTTCCCCGCCTGTCTCTGCCCTCCACATTCAGCCCCCCACCCCCCCCCACCCACCCACCTTGCCACCCCTTCCCCGCCTGTCCCTGCCTCCACATTCAGCCCCCCCCCCCATCCCACCCATCTTGCCACCCCTTCCCGCCTGTCCCTGCCCTCCGCATTCAGCCCCCCACCCCCCCACCCCCCATCCCACCCACCTTGCCACCCCTTCCCGCCTGTCCCTGCCCTCCACATTCAGCCCCCCACCCCCACCACCCCACCCACCTTGCCACCCCTTCCCCGCCTGTCTCTGCCCTCCACATTCAGAACTTCCCCCCACCCCCCACCCCCCACCCATCTTGCCACCCCTTCCCCGCCTGTCCCTGCCCTCCACATTCAGCCCCCCACCCCCACCACCCCACCCACCTTGCCACCCCTTCCCCGCCTGTCTCTGCCCTCCACATTCAGAACTTCCCCCCACCCCCCACCCCCCACCCATCTTGCCACCCCTTCCCCGCCTGTCCCTGCTCTCCACATTCAGCCCCCCACCCCCCACCCCCACCTTGCCACCCCTTCCCCGCCTGTCCCTGCCCTCCACATTCAGAACTTCCCCCCCACCCCCACCCCCCACCCATCTTGCCACCCCTTCCCCGCCTGTCCCTGCCCTCCACATTCAGCCCCCCCCCCCCACCCCCCATCTTGCCACCCCTTCCCCGCCTGTCCCTGCCCTCCACATTCAGCCCCCCACCCACCCACCCACCCCACCCCACCTTGCCACCCCTTCCCCGCCTGTCTCTGCCCTCCACATTCAGTCCCCCACACCCCCCACCTTGCCACCCCTTCCCCGTTCAGCAAGTGTGTTTGGCGAGCATCCTTCGTCCGGTAAACAGAGGTAAGGTGGGTAATGCTGCTTACAGCCCTGCCGACCTCGAAGGGCCATATCAGGGCTGTCACCGCATGGAAATCAACTCACAAGTCATTCAACGAAACAAAAACAAAACCAAGAAAAAGTCACACAACCCATTAAAATACACCTTCAAAAAACATTACGGAAACTTGTTTTTAAATCTTTCTTCTCAGTGAACGGAGAGTAAGTCTCAGATTCCCACGCCCCTGTAGTATTGATACTGAAGGAATTGCGCATGTATTCTTAGCAACGTGTTCGTCGAGTTCATGAAATTGCAAAACGTCGAGCATGAATTTATACACGCACACATGCACAGACACATAAATTCTCTCTCTCTCTCTCTCTCTCTCTCTCTCTCTCTCTCTCTCTCTCTCACACACACACACACACACACACACACACACACACACACACACACACACAGAATAAGTTATTGATAATGCTTGTGTTTGCTCTCCCCCCCCCCCCCCCCATTACACACACACACACACACACCACCACCACCTTCCCCCCCCCCCCCCCTCCTTCAACTCCATCTCAAACCCGTTTCAGGTTCGGTTCTTTTTGTTGCTCTACACCTCTTGTCTATGCTGAATTTTAAGCGAGGGGGAGGGATGGTGGGTCGTGTGTTACTTCGTGAACAGTATTGTTTCTCTGGACTGGATGTCCATACCAACCAACTGGAATGATTAAACCATGCAGTTCTGCAGATGGTGTCAGTGACTGCCTCCTACAAGTGTGGTGACTAAACCATGCAGTTCTGCAGATGGTGTCAATGACTACCTCCTACAAGTGTGGTGACTAAACCATGCAGTTCTGCAGATGGTGTCAATGACTGCCTCCTACAAGTGTGGTGACTAAACCATGCAGTTCTGCAGATGGTGTCAATGACTGCCTCCTACAAGTGTGGTGACTAAACCATGCAGTTCTGCAGATGGTGTCAATGACTGCCTCCTACAAGTGTGGTGACTAAACCATGCAGTTCTGCAGATGGTGTCAATGACTACCTCCTACAAGTGGGGTGACTAAACCATGCAGTTCTGCAGATGGTGTCAATGACTACCTCCTACAAGTGGGATGACTAAACCATGCAGTTCTGCAGATGGTGTCAATGACTACCTCCTACAAGTGGGGTGACTAAACCATGCAGTTCTGCAGATGGTGTCAATGACTGCCTCCTACAAGTGGGGTGACTAAACCATGCAGTTCTGCAGATGGTGTCAATGACTGCCTCCTACAAATGGGGTGACTAAACCATGCAGTTCTGCAGATGGTGTCAATGACTCCTCCTACAAGTGTGGTGACTAAACCATGCAGTTCTGCAGATGGTGTCATGACTGCCTCCTACAAGTGTGGTGACTAAACCATGCAGTTCTGCAGATGGTGTCATTGACTGCCTCGTACAAGTGGGGTGACTAAACCATGCAGTTCTGCAGATGGTGTCATTGACTGCCTCCTACAAGTGGGGTGACTAAACCATACAGTTCTGCAGATGGTGTCATTGACTGCCTCCTACAAGTGGGGTGACTAAACCATGCAGTTCTGCAGATGGTGTCAATGACTACCTCCTACAAGTGGGGTGACTAAACCATGCAGTTCTGCAATGGTGTCATTGACTGCCTCCTACAAGTGGGGTGACTAAACCATGCAGTTCTGCAAATGGTGTCAATGACTGCCTCCTACAAGTGTGGTGACTAAACCATGCAGTTCTGCAGATGGTGTCAATGACTGCCTCCTACAAGTGTAGTCAACGTTTCAGGGCTGAAGAGGAAGCAGGAAAATAAAGGTGGAAATACTTAGCCGCCAAAACAACAAACAAACAACATCTTCAAACGTTGTTCGCTCTCTCTTCTCTCTCTCTCTCTCTCTCTCTCTCTCTCTCTCTCTCTCTCTCTCCTCTCTCTCTCTCTCTTTTCCTTTCTTTTGTTGTTGTCTTGACTGTCTGAAGAAGACCTGTAGGTCGAGACTCGTTGTTTAGGTCTTTATTTTGTTTATTTGGTGGCTCAGTATTTCAGCCTTTATTTTCATGGCCTCCAGCGAACTGTTTTGAACCATGACATTTTTTTTTTTAAACTTCACGAACAGTTCAAGCTGATTTCAGTTACACTGTTGGCCACGTCACACGATTCAAAAGTGTTTTTCATGGGCGGTTTGTGTGTGTGTGTGTGTGTGTGTGTGTGTGTGTGTGTGTGTGTGTGTGTGTGTGTGTGTTGTTTGTTGTTGTTTTTAGGGGGGTTGTTTGTTGTTGTTTTTGCTGCTTGTTTTTGGTTTTGTTTGATTTCAACCACTTTTCATTGAATTAAATGTTTTCTTTTCACTTCTTAAGTGAATTCTGTGTGTTTTGTCACATACTTTTACACACCATTCTTTTGTCAGTAACAACATTTTGTTGTTGTTTTAAAAGTACGTACGCTTGAAGCGCTTTTAAGAGAGAATTTGCACTCCAGGTTCAATCAGTTTCTGTGTGATTCTCACAACAACAACAACAACAACAACAGAATTGCTCACGAATAGCTCTCAGGCATGGCAAGAGGTTGTGTGCAGACCTCATTTTGATTGATAGAGATCGTTTAAGAGGTTCGTTGTTTTCTGCTGAATTTTGGGGAGGAGGTAATATGGGCACCGTTTGGTGTGATGTTCGTGTAAAGCATTCACAGCGTAAGTTTGTTGGTGATGGTGTTTGAGGGAGTGGGGTGGTGGTTGTTATTCGGTGTTTTTTATATGTGGTTATGGGTTGGTTTGTTGGTGTGTGTGTGTGTGGTGTGTGTGTGTGTGTTGTGTGTGTGTTTTGTTGGGGGGGGGGGGGGGGGGGGGGGGGGGCTCGTCAATCGTTAAATGAGATTTTCACTTAAAAAAATGCTAAATGCGAATTTTCATTTAGTTGTGATTGCCACGGAACCGCCTCCCCATCTTCATCCTCTTCCGTGTGCCAGCTAAACTCACCTGTAAGCACGTTACGTAAATTGTGAATAAACGTTAAAAGTCTTCTATCAGTGGTAACTTTAATTTTGTTTTTACGAGAGATATATATACTTACTATTAATAACGATTTAAATGAAACTGTATCGGGCATGTATATGGACATTGGTGACTTTTTAATGATCTCATTGTCCTTCTTTACTGATATAGATCCTGACAGATTTCAACTGAATTCATGACATAAGTTCTGATGCTGACATTTTCTTTTCTATTTATGTGTTTTTCCGTGCAGTAAAAATGCATGTCTGTCTCAGTATTACTTAGCATGCTTGTCAATTTAATACTTTGGTTGTTCTACATCTCTGGTTGTCAGAATAGTGATCGAACTTTTCCAGATTTCAGTGTTGGTTATGTTTTATGATTTCAGCATGGCTTTCCACATATTTGATACATTTTCTGCTTGTAGTACCTATAGTTGTTGTTGAGGTCCTCTCCACTACTGTTGTTGTGGTTGTTGTTGTTGCTGTTGTTTATCCTGATAACTCGTTTTTTTTTTTTTTTTAGAAACTAATGTCTGTACTTTATTCTTTTTGTCATAAAAGTAAAGTGTCGTTTTGGTTGTGTCTATCTGCTGAGCCATTTTTCGGAACGAAATGTTTCTTATTCCCGTATCCTTGACAATCGTTAAGAAGAAGGCACGCTAGGTTTTCGCAAAAGTGTGTTGTCAAACGAGAACGATAAAGAATGAGTTTGTTTTGTTTTGGGTTTTTTTTGTATCGTTGTTAACGATGCGTTGAGTTATGCATGTAAGTATGTTTGTCGACTGATAATGTAAGGAGTGCCAGGTTGTTATGTAAATATAGCCGTCAAGTAGTCGTGACCATAATCTTAGGTTTCTAGAGAACAATAACTATCATTTTGGCCATTACGTAAGCATGATATTTCTCACAGATGTTTTTAATACAAGTATAGACTTTAAACAAAGTGAAATGAACGTTAAACATCGTCTCAAACAATGACTAATAACCGTTAGCCGTCAAGAGTAATCAATGAAACGTTAGTATTTCCCATAAGCATATTGTTAATAGAAGTATACCTAAAAATGATCATGAATGATACGTTAGATTTTCCAATGCGTATAGCCATCAAACAATACCGAACAAACCGTTGGGTTTCTAGCTGTTGAAATAATGAATGGGACGTTCCATTGTCACTTGAGTGTAGCCATTGATCAATAATGAACCGCCCGTTAGGTTTTCGTATCAGGATAGCTATCAAACCAATGAAGAAAACATACCTTTTCATTGAAGCATAGCCGTCAAATGTTAATGATAAAACGTTAGGTTTTCATACGAATCGCAGTCAGTCAATAGTAACGTAAATACAACATGAGGTTTCATACAAGTAGGCCTATAGACGTCAACTCCTAATGAAGAGAATGTTAGGGTTACATTTACGTATACATGCCCCAAAATTATTGGCGGGTCGTTAGCACTTAAACGACTATGGGCGGAACATTAGGTTTTCATGTTAGTATATCCGTCAAACAATTATGTGTGGATCGTTAGCTGTCAAACTATCATAGACAAAACATTAGGTTTTCGTTTATGTAGACCTATGTCAGACAATTACGGGCTTACATTTTATCTTACGTTTATGTATAGTTGTCGAACGATTATGGGCTGAACTTTCGGTTTTCACTGAACTTATAATCTGTCAAACGATTATAGGCAGATCTTAAACCCTCAAACTATGATTAGAAAAATGGTTGGGTGTCCTGTTCCAATATATGTTCAAACGATAATTGGCGTGTGGTTAGCTCTCACACCAGCTATGTGTGTATACAAGTAGTGTGTGTGTGTATATATATATATATATATATATATATTTAATTATAAACCAAGCTTGCTCTTATGTCTTAGATTGAAGAAATAGGGGGAAGATAAGCATTCATATCGGCAGTGGTAGATAATTCTGCCTAACTAACAGTATGTGCTTGAGTGGTGAATGGGGTATAATAAATGCTTCTCAAATTGAGCCTTCAGCAAGCTTATAGTCTCCAAGGGGAAGACAATCTCCAACGGGGAGGAAACTCACTAGCATATAACTCCTGGTCAGATACCGATATTTCGAAACCTGATTGTTTCTCCTCAGTAACCGCGGAAAGTGGTAATTTGACTCCTCTGCCTTTTCGGTTTTGAGAAGAATGCTATCCCCGAAAAAGGCTGGTGTGCAATACCGTAGTATGTTTGTTGAGTTTTCAAAAAACCAACCAAAGATGCCACCTAAGAAGCAAAAGAAAATCATGAAAGAGCAAAACAAACTACATTTTCTGGTGAAAAGTAGAAAATATAAAAAGATAACCTCTTAAGACACAAGTGCTGAGGGCCAGTTCTTGGAATGAATCCGCAAGGGACTAAATTACTATAAACTAATAAATTCCAAGTTTCAAAATGGAGTGACTGACGGCGGAGAACGAAGCAAAATTTAGAAAGAGAGGGTGTTAGTTACCGCCAATGACATTGACAAACAAACAAAGCACATGACAAGACACTTGTCATGTCATGTGCTTTGTTTGTCAATGTCATTGGCGGTAACTAACACCCTCTATTTCTAAATTTTAATAAATTCCAAGGTGCTCGGTTACTTATCCTTGGAATTTATTAGTTTATAGTATATATATATATATATATATATATATATATATATATATATATATATATATATATATATTATACACACACACACACACACACACACACATATTTGCATATACATAGTTAAAAATAATGCTCCGTTGATGTCATGAGCTCTGCACCTTGTAGAATAAACTGAAGTAAAACCCGGAGACGGTAACATACAGGAATAAATGAATAAAATACAAGAATGAAAATATAAGAATAAAAACAAGCATTAAAGATTAAAAACACTATTGTTTATATACACACACACACACACACACACACACACACACACACACACACACACACACGATGCAGGTAAAGGAGATCCAGATGTAGATATATGTCTCGGTCAGAAATTGTGACCAACTTTTTTTCTGAATGCAAAGCGAGAGGACTGCAGGCGGAAATCTAAACAAATCTTAAATAAATGTTAGCGAACCGCCCTGAGAACGTGGACAAACGAGTCACAAGACGAAACACAACGCGTTTCGACCTCTTAGGTCTTCATCAGGTGAGACATAAACGAATAAAACAACGAAAATTCACTTAGCTTTGATCGCTTCAGATCACTTCACTTGAACCCTGTGAAGTGATCTGAAGCGATCAAAGCTAAGTGAATTTTCGTTGTTTTATTCGTTTATGTCTCACCTGATGAAGACCTAAGAGGTCGAAACGCGTTGTGTTTCGTCTTGTGACTCGTTTGTCCACGTTCTCAGGGCGGTTCGCTAACATTTATTTAAGATTTTTTTCTGAAATATAACATTTTTGTTCAGTAGTTATGAGTGTATTCTTAAGGTTTACGGAAAACATTTTTTACGTTCTGTATTTTGTTTTCCAAAGAGATGAAAACTAAAACACCTTGCCGTAGCTCGTGTGTGTTGACCTCTGGTATAGTAGACGAAGTGTTTTATTTTTTCTTCTCAGATTTGTGTGAGAAAAAGATGTGATCGCTTGGTATCCTAGACAGTGGGACTGTTGATATTTGGGGATTGTTCCTTCCTTTTTATCCATTTTTGCAGGCTGCACAGGCAACCTATATGAAGGTGTGTGTTATGTACACTGGGCACTTGGATTGTGTCTTCACACTTTTTTTTTTCTTCAATTGTTTGAGATGTTCGGATAATTTTGATAAATAAATGTCCATATGGACCACTCTGAGCGTGTTACTGATCTATTCTCTCTCTCTTTCTCTCTCTCTCTCTCTCTCTCTCTCTCTCTCTCTCTCTCTCTCTCTCTCTCTCTCTGCGGACTCTGTGTGTGTGTCTTGTGTGTGTGAAACTGAGCGCATTTCTTTCCGGTATCCCGCACCCTTACATCGTGACATTCTATTGACCATGATTCAAAACAAAGGACCCAGACCACACACTAACTCATGCCTCGTTTTCCTGTTGCGCCCCATTGGAGGAGATGAGTGACTGTTCGTTGTCGTTGTCCTGGATGTTGTTGATCTCGCCTGCAGAGGAACAAACAGGTCGAAACGCGTCGTATTTTGTCTTGTAATTTGTTTGTCTCTTTTGTCCAGTGGAACAGCAATAATTTCCGTTCAGATTTAATTCATACACAAGTTCTGAGCAGCCACGCAAGTGGTCGCTGTTTGAAAAACGAACATGCCTAAAACCACAAACGCAGCCCTGTCATAAATCTGTTGAAACTACGCTGCTTGACCAATACATTTCAACCAGTAAGACATATGACATTTAACTGTTGTTGTTGTTGTTGTTGTAAGAGCGGTATATTTCTTTTAGTCATATTCTGTGATATCTTTTTTTTTTTTTTTTAACATTTGGGGAAAATAATTTTGTGCACATCGTACAATTTTCTTTTTTCCGTTTCTTTCTTTTATTCCTTTTTTTTTTTTTTTTTTTTTTTTTTGTTTGTTTTGTTTTGCATGTACATTTCCTTATGAAGATTATTTTGGTCGTCAGATGAACAGTCAGTGCTGTGAGGACAGTCAGGGATTTCCACCGCCCCTCCCGCTCCCCCCCCCCCCCCCCCCCCACCCCCTCCCTCTCCCAGTCGTCAGTCATGGGTAGCATGGTAGAGACGTTGTAACCAATCCCGTCCTTTAGGTTGCCCACGACTTTTTTTTAGTCAACCCTCATGACCTCCAGCCCCCCCCCCCCCCCCACCCCCACCCCCACCCCCCTCTACCTGGCAGAATGGTCTTGGACAAAGAGGGAGTGATGGCAAGAGACACACCAGACCAGACAAACTGATGACGTTTGGGAAGAACGAAGGGACAGACAGGGAGTGACGGCAAGAGACACACCTGACCAAAATGGACACACAGGGAGTGACAGCAAGAGACACACCTGACCAAAATGGACACACAGGGAGTGACGGCAAGAGACACACCTGACCAAAATGGACACACAGGGAGTGACAGCAAGAGACACACCAGAACAAAATGGACAGAGAGAGAGAGAGTGACAGCAAGAGACACACCTGACCAAAATGGACGCACAGGGAGTGACAGCAAGAGACACACCTGACCAAAATGGACACACAGGGAGTGACAGCAAGAGACACACCTGACCAAAATGGACACACAGGGAGTGACAGCAAGAGACACACCTGACCAAAATGGACAGACAGGGAGTGACAGCAAGAGACACACCAGACCAAAATGGACAGAGAGAGAGAGAGTGACAGCAAGAGACACACCAGACCAAAATGGACAGAGAGAGAGAGAGTGACAGCAAGAGACACACCTGACCAAAATGGACACACAGGGAGTGACAGCAAGAGACACACCTGACCAAAATGGACACACAGGGAGTGACAGCAAGAGACACACCTGACCAAAGTGGACACAGGGAGTGACAGCAAGAGACACACCTGACCAAAATGGACAGACAGGGAGTGACAGCAAGAGACACACCAGACCAAAATGGACAGAGAGAGAGAGAGTGACAGCAAGAGACACACCTGACCAAAATGGACACACAGGGAGTGACAGCAAGAGACACACCAGACCAAAATGGACAAGAGGGAGTGACGGCAAGAGACACACCTGACCAAAATGGACAGAGAGGGAGTGACGGCAAGAGACACACCTGACCAAAATGGACACACAGGGAGTGACAGCAAGAGACACACACTGACCAAAATGGACAGGGACTGACAGCAAGAGACACACCTGACCAAAATGGACAGAGAGTGACGGCAAGAGACACACCTGACCAAAATGGACAGACAGGGAGTGACAGCAAGAGACACACCAGACCAAAATGGACACACAGGGAGTGACAGCAAGAGACACACCTGACCAAAATGGACACACAGGGAGTGACAGCAAGAGACACACCTGACCAAAATGGACACACAGGGAGTGACAGCAAGAGACACACCTGACCAAAATGGACACACAGGGAGTGACAGCAAGAGACACACCAGACCAAAATGGACACACAGGGAGTGACAGCAAGAGACACACCAGACCAAAATGGACAGAGAGAGAGAGAGTGACAGCAAGAGACACACCAGACCAAAATGGACACACAGGGAGTGATAGCAAGAGACACACCTGACCAAAATGGACAGACAGGGAGTGACAGCAAGAGACACACCAGACCAGACAAACTGACGACGTTTGGGAAGAACGAAGGGAAGCGGTGATCTTCCAACAGCTCGAAACACCTCAAAGAGGATACCGGTTTTCAGTGCGTCGCGTGATGCTCTCTCTCTCTCTCTCTCTCTCTCTCTCTCTCTCTCTCTCTCTCTCTCTCTCTCTCTCTCTCTCAATCAAGCAGTAACTAGGACCTGCCCACGGGTCGCTGTTCCCTGCTCTTTCCTTGGTATTCATTCACTTCTTTATTTAATCCAAAGTAATACAACCCACCTACAATAACCTCATGGCTTAACAGATACGGTGTAGCGTATATGAACTGGTCCGCACGCCTTGGACAAGGTACCCCCATGAGCCTTACGCTGACAAGACGTAAAACCAACCCCAACGCAGCGCTGGTACGCCTCCTGACTTAAACTGAACAAAACGTAATTTTGGGGACGTTAAACCGAACCCCAACGCAACTACGTTACACTTCCTTACTTAAACTCAACAAAAACTTAACTTTACAATTTTATTATAACGACTTGAAATTTCAACAAGATTGTAAGACCTGGTAAGAACATCCCACAGAAGATCTGAAGTCAGAACTGCTCAACATGTGCAGCAGCTCTTACCTTCCGAAGATGAGAAAGGCCCCTCACACCCCAATGACTGCAGTGACATCACGAATCCTTCCGAGCATTTCGTCACCCAACGAACAGTTCTGTGGGACACTTCTCCACGGCGACATTTTGTCCCTAAACATGAGGCTCTCCAGTGACGTCATATCGTCTCTCCTGCACCCCCACCCTTCCCCTCTCCTTTCCTCCCTCCACCCTTCCCCCTTCCTCCGTACCCGACTTTTTTGTCACCCCCCCCCCACACACACACACACACACACACACGCGCGCACGCACACACCTTCACCGTAGCGTATGAGCTAAACGTTTGCTTTTGTTTTTGGTTTTTTTCTGATCCGACTGTTCTTACATATGTCGTGTCCACAGAGTTCAATTTTAACTAAAATGTCACTCCGATCCAAAGCATTTGCAATAAACTTTTTTTTTTTTTGGGGGGGGGGGGGGGGGGGAGGGAGGGGGAGGGAGGAGGAGAGAAAAAAGGGGGGGGGGGGCAGGGAGAATGGCAAATGGAATACTGCACAGGATTTCTTTCGTTGCTCGTTGTTACTGATTTTGTTATTCCAAATTCCTTTTTCCGACTGACACGGACGTTCACTCTCAATGGCCTTGAACTGTGTAAGGTTCTCGCGCGCCAGCAGCGTAGAATAGTTTGTCGTTATCATCATTTTTATCATCCATAATCTTCATCATCATTATCTCATCATCATTATTATTGTTGTTGTTGTTATCATTTTTATTATTACTATTATCTATCATTATCATATTGATTAAGAACACTCGAAAGGATTTATCAAATAATTGTCATGAGCGTTTACAATCAACAAATGCACGGATCAAGCTACTCAATGAATTAACGAGAACAAACATCGATGCTCAAAAGGCGTGTGCTGCCGCAAATGAACACATACACTCTGTCCAACCGTGCCACCACCCGACCCGGCCTTCTCCCTCTGTTCACCCACCACCAACCCACCTCAGAAAGAAAGACGATTATCAATAGCTTATCTACTCATAAACATCTGCAATCAAGACCTTATCACACACACACACACACACACACACACACACACACACACACACACACACACACACACACACACACACCTAAAAAAAAAAAAA